>OX377206.1:50797031-50917396 GCA_947396885.1 Heligmosomoides polygyrus polygyrus
TGACGACGTCTGCGACGCGTCTTCTGAATTCCGATGCTGGTTTGGCGTCGACTGCAGCAGGATTCTTGATTCCCAGTGTTTGCTGGACGACGAATTCGGCACATATTCTGAATCCCGATGCATGTTTGACGACGTCTGCGACACTTATTCTGAATCCCGATGCATGTTTGGTAACCTCTGCGACACGTCTTCTGAATTCCGATGCAGGTTTGGCCACGGCTACGGCAGGTTTCTTGAATCCCAATGTTTGCTGGACGACGAATTCAGCACATATTCTGAATCCCTATGCAGGTTTGACGACGTCTGCGACGCGTCTTCTGAATCCTGATGCAGGTTTGGCGACGACTGCGGCAGGATTCTTGAATCGCAATATTTGCTGGATGACGAATTCGACACATATTCTGAATACCGATGCATGTTTTACGACGTATTCGGCACATATTCTGAACCCCGATGCAAGTTTGACGACGTCTGCGACACGTTTCTTGAATCTCATTGTTTGCTGGACAACGTCTGCGGCACATACTCTGAAACCCAACGTTCGCTGTACGACGAATTCGGCACATATTCTGAATCCAGACGCAGGTTTGATAACGTCAGCGACACGCCTTCTGAATACCGGAGCAGGTTTGGCCACGGCTACGGCAGGTTTCTTGAATCCCAATGTTTGCTGGACGACGAATTCAGCACATATTCTGAATCCCTATGCAGGTTTGACGACGTCTGCGACGCGTCTTCTGAATCCTGATGCAGGTTTGGCGACGACTGCGGCAGGATTCTTGAATCGCAATATTTGCTGGATGACGAATTCGACACATATTCTGAATACCGATGCATGTTTTACGACGTATTCGGCACATATTCTGAACCCCGATGCAAGTTTGACGACGTCTGCGACACGTTTCTTGAATCTCATTGTTTGCTGGACAACGTCTGCGGCACATACTCTGAAACCCAACGTTCGCTGTACGACGAATTCGGCACATATTCTGAATCCAGACGCAGGTTTGATAACGTCAGCGACACGCCTTCTGAATACCGGAGCAGGTTTGGCCACGGCTACGGCAGGTTTCTTGAATCCCAATGTTTGCTGGACGACGAATTCAGCACATATTCTGAATCCCTATGCAGGTTTGACGACGTCTGCGACGCGTCTTCTGAATTCCGATGCTGGTTTGGCGTCGACTGCAGCAGGATTCTTGATTCCCAGTGTTTGCTGGACGACGAATTCGGCACATATTCTGAATCCCGATGCATGTTTGACGACGTCTGCGACACTTATTCTGAATCCCGATGCATGTTTGGTAACCTCTGCGACACGTCTTCTGAATTCCGATGCAGGTTTGGCCACGGCTACGGCAGGTTTCTTGAATCCCAATGTTTGCTGGACGACGAATTCAGCACATATTCTGAATCCCTATGCAGGTTTGACGACGTCTGCGACGCGTCTTCTGAATCCTGATGCAGGTTTGGCGACGACTGCGGCAGGATTCTTGAATCGCAATATTTGCTGGATGACGAATTCGACACATATTCTGAATACCGATGCATGTTTTACGACGTATTCGGCACATATTCTGAACCCCGATGCAAGTTTGACGACGTCTGCGACACGTTTCTTGAATCTCATTGTTTGCTGGACAACGTCTGCGGCACATACTCTGAAACCCAACGTTCGCTGTACGACGAATTCGGCACATATTCTGAATCCAGACGCAGGTTTGATAACGTCAGCGACACGCCTTCTGAATACCGGAGCAGGTTTGGCCACGGCTACGGCAGGTTTCTTGAATCCCAATGTTTGCTGGACGACGAATTCAGCACATATTCTGAATCCCTATGCAGGTTTGACGACGTCTGCGACGCGTCTTCTGAATCCTGATGCAGGTTTGGCGACGACTGCGGCAGGATTCTTGAATCGCAATATTTGCTGGATGACGAATTCGACACATATTCTGAATACCGATGCATGTTTTACGACGTATTCGGCACATATTCTGAACCCCGATGCAAGTTTGACGACGTCTGCGACACGTTTCTTGAATCTCATTGTTTGCTGGACAACGTCTGCGGCACATACTCTGAAACCCAACGTTCGCTGTACGACGAATTCGGCACATATTCTGAATCCAGACGCAGGTTTGATAACGTCAGCGACACGCCTTCTGAATACCGGAGCAGGTTTGGCCACGGCTACGGCAGGTTTCTTGAATCCCAATGTTTGCTGGACGACGAATTCAGCACACATTCTGAATCCCTATGCAGGTTTGACGACGTCTGCGACACGTTTCTTGAATCTCATTGTTTGCTGGACAACGTCTGCGGCACATACTCTGAAACCCAACGTTCGCTGTACGACGAATTCGGCACATATTCTGAATCCAGACGCAGGTTTGATAACGTCAGCGACACGCCTTCTGAATACCGGAGCAGGTTTGGCCACGGCTACGGCAGGTTTCTTGAATCCCAATGTTTGCTGGACGACGAATTCAGCACATATTCTGAATCCCTATGCAGGTTTGACGACGTCTGCGACGCGTCTTCTGAATCCTGATGCAGGTTTGGCGACGACTGCGGCAGGATTCTTGAATCGCAATATTTGCTGGATGACGAATTCGACACATATTCTGAATACCGATGCATGTTTTACGACGTATTCGGCACATATTCTGAACCCCGATGCAAGTTTGACGACGTCTGCGACACGTTTCTTGAATCTCATTGTTTGCTGGACAACGTCTGCGGCACATACTCTGAAACCCAACGTTCGCTGTACGACGAATTCGGCACATATTCTGAATCCAGACGCAGGTTTGATAACGTCAGCGACACGCCTTCTGAATACCGGAGCAGGTTTGGCCACGGCTACGGCAGGTTTCTTGAATCCCAATGTTTGCTGGACGACGAATTCAGCACACATTCTGAATCCCTATGCAGGTTTGACGACGTCTGGGACACGTTTCTTGAATCTCATTGTTTGCTGGACAACGTCTGCGGCACATACTCTGAAACCCAACGTTCGCTGTACGACGAATTCGGCACATATTCTGAATCCAGACGCAGGTTTGATAACGTCAGCGACACGCCTTCTGAATACCGGAGCAGGTTTGGCCACGGCTACGGCAGGTTTCTTGAATCCCAATGTTTGCTGGACGACGAATTCAGCACATATTCTGAATCCCTATGCAGGTTTGACGACGTCTGCGACGCGTCTTCTGAATTCCGATGCTGGTTTGGCGACGACAGCAGCAGGATTCTTGATTCCCAGTGTTTGCTGGACGACGAATTCGGCACATATTCTGAATCCCGATGCATGTTTGACGACGTCTGCGACACTTATTCTGAATCCCGATGCATGTTTGGTAACCTCTGCGACACGTCTTCTGAATTCCGATGCAGGTTTGGCGACGACTGCAGCAGGATTCTTGATTCCCAGTGTTTGCTGGACGACGTATTCGGCACATATTCTGAACCCCGATGCAAGTTTGACGACGTCTGCGACACGTTTCTTGAATCTCATTGTTTGCTGGACAACGTCTGCGGCACATACTCTGAAACCCAACGTTCGCTGTACGACGAATTCGGCACATATTCTGAATCCAGACGCAGGTTTGATAACGTCAGCGACACGCCTTCTGAATACCGGAGCAGGTTTGGCCACGGCTACGGCAGGTTTCTTGAATCCCAATGTTTGCTGGACGACGAATTCAGCACATATTCTGAATCCCTATGCAGGTTTGACGACGTCTGCGACGCGTCTTCTGAATCCTGATGCAGGTTTGGCGACGACTGCGGCAGGATTCTTGAATCGCAATATTTGCTGGATGACGAATTCGACACATATTCTGAATACCGATGCATGTTTTACGACGTATTCGGCACATATTCTGAACCCCGATGCAAGTTTGACGACGTCTGCGACACGTTTCTTGAATCTCATTGTTTGCTGGACAACGTCTGCGGCACATACTCTGAAACCCAACGTTCGCTGTACGACGAATTCGGCACATATTCTGAATCCAGACGCAGGTTTGATAACGTCAGCGACACGCCTTCTGAATACCGGAGCAGGTTTGGCCACGGCTACGGCAGGTTTCTTGAATCCCAATGTTTGCTGGACGACGAATTCAGCACATATTCTGAATCCCTATGCAGGTTTGATAACGTCAGCGACACGCCTTCTGAATACCGGAGCAGGTTTGGCCACGGCTACGGCAGGTTTCTTGATTCCCAGTGTTTGCTGGACGACGTATTCGGCACATATTCTGAACCCCGATGCAAGTTTGACGACGTCTGCGACACGTTTCTTGAATCTCATTGTTTGCTGGACAACGTCTGCGGCACATACTCTGAAACCCAACGTTCGCTGGACGACGAATTCGGCACATATTCTGAATCCAGACGCAGGTTTGATAACGTCAGCGACACGCCTTCTGAATACCGGAGCAGGTTTGGCCACGGCTACGGCAGGTTTCTTGAATCCCAATGTTTGCTGGACGACGAATTCAGCACACATTCTGAATCCCTATGCAGGTTTGACGACGTCTGCGACACGTTTCTTGAATCTCATTGTTTGCTGGACAACGTCTGCGGCACATACTCTGAAACCCAACGTTCGCTGTACGACGAATTCGGCACATATTCTGAATCCAGACGCAGGTTTGATAACGTCAGCGACACGCCTTCTGAATACCGGAGCAGGTTTGGCCACGGCTACGGCAGGTTTCTTGAATCCCAATGTTTGCTGGACGACGAATTCAGCACATATTCTGAATCCCTATGCAGGTTTGACGACGTCTGCGACGCGTCTTCTGAATCCTGATGCAGGTTTGGCGACGACTGCGGCAGGATTCTTGAATCGCAATATTTGCTGGATGACGAATTCGACACATATTCTGAATACCGATGCATGTTTTACGACGTATTCGGCACATATTCTGAACCCCGATGCAAGTTTGACGACGTCTGCGACACGTTTCTTGAATCTCATTGTTTGCTGGACAACGTCTGCGGCACATACTCTGAAACCCAACGTTCGCTGTACGACGAATTCGGCACATATTCTGAATCCAGACGCAGGTTTGATAACGTCAGCGACACGCCTTCTGAATACCGGTGCAGGTTTGGCCACGGCTACGGCAGGTTTCTTGAATCCCAATGTTTGCTGGACGACGAATTCAGCACATATTCTGAATCCCTATGCAGGTTTGACGACGTCTGCGACGCGTCTTCTGAATCCTGATGCAGGTTTGGCGACGACTGCGGCTGGATTCTTGAATCGCAATATTTGCTGGATGACGAATTCGACACATATTCTGAATACCGATGCATGTTTTACGACGTATTCGGCACATATTCTGAACCCCGATGCAAGTTTGACGACGTCTGCGACACGTTTCTTGAATCTCATTGTTTGCTGGACAACGTCTGCGGCACATACTCTGAAACCCAACGTTCGCTGTACGACGAATTCGGCACATATTCTGAATCCAGACGCAGGTTTGATAACGTCAGCGACACGCCTTCTGAATACCGGAGCAGGTTTGGCCACGGCTACGGCAGGTTTCTTGAATCCCAATGTTTGCTGGACGACGAATTCAGCACATATTCTGAATCCCTATGCAGGTTTGACGACGTCTGCGACGCGTCTTCTGAATCCTGATGCAGGTTTGGCGACGACTGCGGCTGGATTCTTGAATCGCAATATTTGCTGGATGACGAATTCGACACATATTCTGAATACCGATGCATGTTTTACGACGTATTCGGCACATATTCTGAACCCCGATGCAAGTTTGACGACGTCTGCGACACGTTTCTTGAATCTCATTGTTTGCTGGACAACGTCTGCGGCACATACTCTGAAACCCAACGTTCGCTGTACGACGAATTCGGCACATATTCTGAATCCAGACGCAGGTTTGATAACGTCAGCGACACGCCTTCTGAATACCGGAGCAGGTTTGGCCACGGCTACGGCAGGTTTCTTGAATCCCAATGTTTGCTGGACGACGAATTCAGCACATATTCTGAATCCCTATGCAGGTTTGACGACGGCTGCGACGCGTCTTCTGAATCCTGATGCAGGTTTGGCGACGACTGCGGCAGGATTCTTGAATCGCAATATTTGCTGGATGACGATTTCGACACATATTCTGAATACCGATGCATGTTTTACGACGTATTCGGCACATATTCTGAACCCCGATGCAAGTTTGACGACGTCTGCGACACGTTTCTTGAATCTCATTGTTTGCTGGACAACGTCTGCGGCACATACTCTGAAACCCAACGTTCGCTGTACGACGAATTCGGCACATATTCTGAATCCAGACGCAGGTTTGATAACGTCAGCGACACGCCTTCTGAATACCGGAGCAGGTTTGGCCACGGCTACGGCAGGTTTCTTGAATCCCAATGTTTGCTGGACGACGAATTCAGCACATATCCTGAATCCCTATGCAGGTTTGACGACGTCTGCGACGCGTCTTCTGAATCCTGATGCAGGTTTGGCGACGACTGCGGCAGGTTTCTTGAATCCCAATGTTTGCTGGACGACGAATTCAGCACAAATTCTGAATCCCTATGCAGGTTTGACGACGTCTGCGACGCGTCTTCTGAATCCTGATGCAGGTTTGGCGACGACTGCAGCAGGATTCTTGAATCGCAATATTTGCTGGATGACGAATTCGACACATATTCTGAATACCGATGCATGTTTTACGACGTATTCGGCACATATTCTGAACCCCGATGCAAGTTTGACGACGTCTGCGACACGTTTCTTGAATCTCATTGTTTGCTGGACAACGTCTGCGGCACATACTCTGAAACCCAACGTTCGCTGTACGACGAATTCGGCACATATTCTGAATCCAGACGCAGGTTTGATAACGTCAGCGACACGCCTTCTGAATACCGGAGCAGGTTTGGCCACGGCTACGGCAGGTTTCTTGAATCCCAATGTTTGCTGGACGACGAATTCAGCACATATTCTGAATCCCTATGCAGGTTTGACGACGTCTGCGACGCGTCTTCTGAATCCTGATGCAGGTTTGGCGACGACTGCGGCAGGATTCTTGAATCGCAATATTTGCTGGATGACGAATTCGACACATATTCTGAATACCGATGCATGTTTTACGACGTATTCGGCACATATTCTGAACCCCGATGCAAGTTTGACGACGTCTGCGACACGTTTCTTGAATCTCATTGTTTGCTGGACAACGTCTGCGGCACATACTCTGAAACCCAACGTTCGCTGTACGACGAATTCGGCACATATTCTGAATCCAGACGCAGGTTTGATAACGTCAGCGACACGCCTTCTGAATACCGGAGCAGGTTTGGCCACGGCTACGGCAGGTTTCTTGAATCCCAATGTTTGCTGGACGACGAATTCAGCACATATTCTGAATCCCTATGCAGGTTTGACGACGTCTGCGACGCGTCTTCTGAATCCTGATGCAGGTTTGGCGACGACTGCGGCAGGATTCTTGAATCGCAATATTTGCTGGATGACGAATTCGACACATATTCTGAATACCGATGCATGTTTTACGACGTATTCGGCACATATTCTGAACCCCGATGCAAGTTTGACGACGTCTGCGACACGTTTCTTGAATCTCATTGTTTGCTGGACAACGTCTGCGGCACATACTCTGAAACCCAACGTTCGCTGTACGACGAATTCGGCACATATTCTGAATCCAGACGCAGGTTTGATAACGTCAGCGACACGCCTTCTGAATACCGGAGCAGGTTTGGCCACGGCTACGGCAGGTTTCTTGAATCCCAATGTTTGCTGGACGACGAATTCAGCACATATTCTGAATCCCTATGCAGGTTTGACGACGTCTGCGACGCGTCTTCTGAATCCTGATGCAGGTTTGGCGACGACTGCGGCAGGATTCTTGAATCGCAATATTTGCTGGATGACGATTTCGACACATATTCTGAATACCGATGCATGTTTTACGACGTATTCGGCACATATTCTGAACCCCGATGCAAGTTTGACGACGTCTGCGACACGTTTCTTGAATCTCATTGTTTGCTGGACAACGTCTGCGGCACATACTCTGAAACCCAACGTTCGCTGTACGACGAATTCGGCACATATTCTGAATCCAGACGCAGGTTTGATAACGTCAGCGACACGCCTTCTGAATACCGGAGCAGGTTTGGCCACGGCTACGGCAGGTTTCTTGAATCCCAATGTTTGCTGGACGACGAATTCAGCACATATCCTGAATCCCTATGCAGGTTTGACGACGTCTGCGACGCGTCTTCTGAATCCTGATGCAGGTTTGGCGACGACTGCGGCAGGTTTCTTGAATCCCAATGTTTGCTGGACGACGAATTCAGCACAAATTCTGAATCCCTATGCAGGTTTGACGACGTCTGCGACGCGTCTTCTGAATCCTGATGCAGGTTTGGCGACGACTGCAGCAGGATTCTTGATTCCCAGTGTTTGCTGGACGACGTATTCGGCACATATTCTGAACCCCGATGCAAGTTTGACGACGTCTGCGATACGTTTCTTGAATCTCATTGTTTGCTGGACAACGTCTGCGGCACATACTCTGAAACCCAACGTTCGCTGTACGACGAATTCGGCACATATTCTGAATCCAGACGCAGGTTTGATAACGTCAGCGGCACGCCTTCTGAATACCGGAGCAGGTTTGGCCACGGCTACGGCAGGTTTCTTGAATCCCAATGTTTGCTGGACGACGAATTCAGCACATATTCTGAATCCCTATGCAGGTTTGACGACGTCTGCGACGCGTCTTCTGAATCCTGATGCAGGTTTGGCGACGACTGCGGCAGGATTCTTGAATCGCAATATTTGCTGGATGACGAATTCGACACATATTCTGAATACCGATGCATGTTTTACGACGTATTCGGCACATATTCTGAACCCCGATGCAAGTTTGACGACGTCTGCGACACGTTTCTTGAATCTCATTGTTTGCTGGACAACGTCTGCGGCACATACTCTGAAACCCAACGTTCGCTGTACGACGAATTCGGCACATATTCTGAATCCAGACGCAGGTTTGATAACGTCAGCGGCACGCCTTCTGAATACCGGAGCAGGTTTGGCCACGGCTACGGCAGGTTTCTTGAATCCCAATGTTTGCTGGACGACGAATTCAGCACATATCCTGAATCCCTATGCAGGTTTGACGACGTCTGCGACGCGTCTTCTGAATCCTGATGCAGGTTTGGCGACGACTGCGGCAGGTTTCTTGAATCCCAATGTTTGCTGGACGACGAATTCAGCACATATTCTGAATCCCTATGCAGGTTTGACGACGTCTGCGACGCGTCTTCTGAATCCTGATGCAGGTTTGGCGACGACTGCGGCAGGATTCTTGAATCGCAATATTTGCTGGATGACGAATTCGACACATATTCTGAATACCGATGCATGTTTTACGACGTATTCGGCACATATTCTGAACCCCGATGCAAGTTTGACGACGTCTGCGACACGTTTCTTGAATCTCATTGTTTGCTGGACAACGTCTGCGGCACATACTCTGAAACCCAACGTTCGCTGTACGACGAATTCGGCACATATTCTGAATCCAGACGCAGGTTTGATAACGTCAGCGACACGCCTTCTGAATACCGGAGCAGGTTTGGCCACGGCTACGGCAGGTTTCTTGAATCCCAATGTTTGCTGGACGACGAATTCAGCACATATTCTGAATCCCTATGCAGGTTTGACGACGTCTGCGACGCGTCTTCTGAATCCTGATGCAGGTTTGGCGACGACTGCGGCAGGATTCTTGAATCGCAATATTTGCTGGATGACGAATTCGACACATATTCTGAATACCGATGCATGTTTTACGACGTATTCGGCACATATTCTGAACCCCGATGCAAGTTTGACGACGTCTGCGACACGTTTCTTGAATCTCATTGTTTGCTGGACAACGTCTGCGGCACATACTCTGAAACCCAACGTTCGCTGTACGACGAATTCGGCACATATTCTGAATCCAGACGCAGGTTTGATAACGTCAGCGACACGCCTTCTGAATACCGGAGCAGGTTTGGCCACGGCTACGGCAGGTTTCTTGAATCCCAATGTTTGCTGGACGACGAATTCAGCACATATTCTGAATCCCTATGCAGGTTTGACGACGTCTGCGACGCGTCTTCTGAATCCTGATGCAGGTTTGGCGACGACTGCGGCAGGATTCTTGAATCGCAATATTTGCTGGATGACGATTTCGACACATATTCTGAATACCGATGCATGTTTTACGACGTATTCGGCACATATTCTGAACCCCGATGCAAGTTTGACGACGTCTGCGACACGTTTCTTGAATCTCATTGTTTGCTGGACAACGTCTGCGGCACATACTCTGAAACCCAACGTTCGCTGTACGACGAATTCGGCACATATTCTGAATCCAGACGCAGGTTTGATAACGTCAGCGACACGCCTTCTGAATACCGGAGCAGGTTTGGCCACGGCTACGGCAGGTTTCTTGAATCCCAATGTTTGCTGGACGACGAATTCAGCACATATCCTGAATCCCTATGCAGGTTTGACGACGTCTGCGACGCGTCTTCTGAATCCTGATGCAGGTTTGGCGACGACTGCGGCAGGTTTCTTGAATCCCAATGTTTGCTGGACGACGAATTCAGCACAAATTCTGAATCCCTATGCAGGTTTGACGACGTCTGCGACGCGTCTTCTGAATCCTGATGCAGGTTTGGCGACGACTGCAGCAGGATTCTTGATTCCCAGTGTTTGCTGGACGACGTATTCGGCACATATTCTGAACCCCGATGCAAGTTTGACGACGTCTGCGACACGTTTCTTGAATCTCATTGTTTGCTGGACAACGTCTGCGGCACATACTCTGAAACCCAACGTTCGCTGTACGACGAATTCGGCACATATTCTGAATCCAGACGCAGGTTTGATAACGTCAGCGGCACGCCTTCTGAATACCGGAGCAGGTTTGGCCACGGCTACGGCAGGTTTCTTGAATCCCAATGTTTGCTGGACGACGAATTCAGCACATATTCTGAATCCCTATGCAGGTTTGACGACGTCTGCGACGCGTCTTCTGAATCCTGATGCAGGTTTGGCGACGACTGCGGCAGGATTCTTGAATCGCAATATTTGCTGGATGACGAATTCGACACATATTCTGAATACCGATGCATGTTTTACGACGTATTCGGCACATATTCTGAACCCCGATGCAAGTTTGACGACGTCTGCGACACGTTTCTTGAATCTCATTGTTTGCTGGACAACGTCTGCGGCACATACTCTGAAACCCAACGTTCGCTGTACGACGAATTCGGCACATATTCTGAATCCAGACGCAGGTTTGATAACGTCAGCGACACGCCTTCTGAATACCGGAGCAGGTTTGGCCACGGCTACGGCAGGTTTCTTGAATCCCAATGTTTGCTGGACGACGAATTCAGCACATATTCTGAATCCCTATGCAGGTTTGACGACGTCTGCGACGCGTCTTCTGAATCCTGATGCAGGTTTGGCGACGACTGCGGCAGGATTCTTGAATCGCAATATTTGCTGGATGACGATTTCGACACATATTCTGAATACCGATGCATGTTTTACGACGTATTCGGCACATATTCTGAACCCCGATGCAAGTTTGACGACGTCTGCGACACGTTTCTTGAATCTCATTGTTTGCTGGACAACGTCTGCGGCACATACTCTGAAACCCAACGTTCGCTGTACGACGAATTCGGCACATATTCTGAATCCAGACGCAGGTTTGATAACGTCAGCGACACGCCTTCTGAATACCGGAGCAGGTTTGGCCACGGCTACGGCAGGTTTCTTGAATCCCAATGTTTGCTGGACGACGAATTCAGCACATATCCTGAATCCCTATGCAGGTTTGACGACGTCTGCGACGCGTCTTCTGAATCCTGATGCAGGTTTGGCGACGACTGCGGCAGGTTTCTTGAATCCCAATGTTTGCTGGACGACGAATTCAGCACAAATTCTGAATCCCTATGCAGGTTTGACGACGTCTGCGACGCGTCTTCTGAATCCTGATGCAGGTTTGGCGACGACTGCAGCAGGATTCTTGATTCCCAGTGTTTGCTGGACGACGTATTCGGCACATATTCTGAACCCCGATGCAAGTTTGACGACGTCTGCGACACGTTTCTTGAATCTCATTGTTTGCTGGACAACGTCTGCGGCACATACTCTGAAACCCAACGTTCGCTGTACGACGAATTCGGCACATATTCTGAATCCAGACGCAGGTTTGATAACGTCAGCGGCACGCCTTCTGAATACCGGAGCAGGTTTGGCCACGGCTACGGCAGGTTTCTTGAATCCCAATGTTTGCTGGACGACGAATTCAGCACATATTCTGAATCCCTATGCAGGTTTGACGACGTCTGCGACGCGTCTTCTGAATCCTGATGCAGGTTTGGCGACGACTGCGGCAGGATTCTTGAATCGCAATATTTGCTGGATGACGAATTCGACACATATTCTGAATACCGATGCATGTTTTACGACGTATTCGGCACATATTCTGAACCCCGATGCAAGTTTGACGACGTCTGCGACACGTTTCTTGAATCTCATTGTTTGCTGGACAACGTCTGCGGCACATACTCTGAAACCCAACGTTCGCTGTACGACGAATTCGGCACATATTCTGAATCCAGACGCAGGTTTGATAACGTCAGCGGCACGCCTTCTGAATACCGGAGCAGGTTTGGCCACGGCTACGGCAGGTTTCTTGAATCCCAATGTTTGCTGGACGACGAATTCAGCACATATCCTGAATCCCTATGCAGGTTTGACGACGTCTGCGACGCGTCTTCTGAATCCTGATGCAGGTTTGGCGACGACTGCGGCAGGTTTCTTGAATCCCAATGTTTGCTGGACGACGAATTCAGCACATATTCTGAATCCCTATGCAGGTTTGACGACGTCTGCGACGCGTCTTCTGAATCCTGATGCAGGTTTGGCGACGACTGCGGCAGGATTCTTGAATCGCAATATTTGCTGGATGACGAATTCGACACATATTCTGAATACCGATGCATGTTTTACGACGTATTCGGCACATATTCTGAACCCCGATGCAAGTTTGACGACGTCTGCGACACGTTTCTTGAATCTCATTGTTTGCTGGACAACGTCTGCGGCACATACTCTGAAACCCAACGTTCGCTGTACGACGAATTCGGCACATATTCTGAATCCAGACGCAGGTTTGATAACGTCAGCGACACGCCTTCTGAATACCGGAGCAGGTTTGGCCACGGCTACGGCAGGTTTCTTGAATCCCAATGTTTGCTGGACGACGAATTCAGCACATATTCTGAATCCCTATGCAGGTTTGACGACGTCTGCGACGCGTCTTCTGAATCCTGATGCAGGTTTGGCGACGACTGCGGCAGGATTCTTGAATCGCAATATTTGCTGGATGACGAATTCGACACATATTCTGAATACCGATGCATGTTTTACGACGTATTCGGCACATATTCTGAACCCCGATGCAAGTTTGACGACGTCTGCGACACGTTTCTTGAATCTCATTGTTTGCTGGACAACGTCTGCGGCACATACTCTGAAACCCAACGTTCGCTGTACGACGAATTCGGCACATATTCTGAATCCAGACGCAGGTTTGATAACGTCAGCGACACGCCTTCTGAATACCGGAGCAGGTTTGGCCACGGCTACGGCAGGTTTCTTGAATCCCAATGTTTGCTGGACGACGAATTCAGCACATATTCTGAATCCCTATGCAGGTTTGACGACGTCTGCGACGCGTCTTCTGAATCCTGATGCAGGTTTGGCGACGACTGCGGCAGGATTCTTGAATCGCAATATTTGCTGGATGACGATTTCGACACATATTCTGAATACCGATGCATGTTTTACGACGTATTCGGCACATATTCTGAACCCCGATGCAAGTTTGACGACGTCTGCGACACGTTTCTTGAATCTCATTGTTTGCTGGACAACGTCTGCGGCACATACTCTGAAACCCAACGTTCGCTGTACGACGAATTCGGCACATATTCTGAATCCAGACGCAGGTTTGATAACGTCAGCGACACGCCTTCTGAATACCGGAGCAGGTTTGGCCACGGCTACGGCAGGTTTCTTGAATCCCAATGTTTGCTGGACGACGAATTCAGCACATATCCTGAATCCCTATGCAGGTTTGACGACGTCTGCGACGCGTCTTCTGAATCCTGATGCAGGTTTGGCGACGACTGCGGCAGGTTTCTTGAATCCCAATGTTTGCTGGACGACGAATTCAGCACAAATTCTGAATCCCTATGCAGGTTTGACGACGTCTGCGACGCGTCTTCTGAATCCTGATGCAGGTTTGGCGACGACTGCAGCAGGATTCTTGATTCCCAGTGTTTGCTGGACGACGTATTCGGCACATATTCTGAACCCCGATGCAAGTTTGACGACGTCTGCGACACGTTTCTTGAATCTCATTGTTTGCTGGACAACGTCTGCGGCACATACTCTGAAACCCAACGTTCGCTGTACGACGAATTCGGCACATATTCTGAATCCAGACGCAGGTTTGATAACGTCAGCGACACGCCTTCTGAATACCGGAGCAGGTTTGGCCACGGCTACGGCAGGTTTCTTGAATCCCAATGTTTGCTGGACGACGAATTCAGCACATATTCTGAATCCCTATGCAGGTTTGACGACGTCTGCGACGCGTCTTCTGAATCCTGATGCAGGTTTGGCGACGACTGCGGCAGGATTCTTGAATCGCAATATTTGCTGGATGACGAATTCGACACATATTCTGAATACCGATGCATGTTTTACGACGTATTCGGCACATATTCTGAACCCCGATGCAAGTTTGACGACGTCTGCGACACGTTTCTTGAATCTCATTGTTTGCTGGACAACGTCTGCGGCACATACTCTGAAACCCAACGTTCGCTGTACGACGAATTCGGCACATATTCTGAATCCAGACGCAGGTTTGATAACGTCAGCGGCACGCCTTCTGAATACCGGAGCAGGTTTGGCCACGGCTACGGCAGGTTTCTTGAATCCCAATGTTTGCTGGACGACGAATTCAGCACATATCCTGAATCCCTATGCAGGTTTGACGACGTCTGCGACGCGTCTTCTGAATCCTGATGCAGGTTTGGCGACGACTGCGGCAGGTTTCTTGAATCCCAATGTTTGCTGGACGACGAATTCAGCACATATTCTGAATCCCTATGCAGGTTTGACGACGTCTGCGACGCGTCTTCTGAATCCTGATGCAGGTTTGGCGACGACTGCGGCAGGATTCTTGAATCGCAATATTTGCTGGATGACGAATTCGACACATATTCTGAATACCGATGCATGTTTTACGACGTATTCGGCACATATTCTGAACCCCGATGCAAGTTTGACGACGTCTGCGACACGTTTCTTGAATCTCATTGTTTGCTGGACAACGTCTGCGGCACATACTCTGAAACCCAACGTTCGCTGTACGACGAATTCGGCACATATTCTGAATCCAGACGCAGGTTTGATAACGTCAGCGACACGCCTTCTGAATACCGGAGCAGGTTTGGCCACGGCTACGGCAGGTTTCTTGAATCCCAATGTTTGCTGGACGACGAATTCAGCACATATTCTGAATCCCTATGCAGGTTTGACGACGTCTGCGACGCGTCTTCTGAATCCTGATGCAGGTTTGGCGACGACTGCGGCAGGATTCTTGAATCGCAATATTTGCTGGATGACGATTTCGACACATATTCTGAATACCGATGCATGTTTTACGACGTATTCGGCACATATTCTGAACCCCGATGCAAGTTTGACGACGTCTGCGACACGTTTCTTGAATCTCATTGTTTGCTGGACAACGTCTGCGGCACATACTCTGAAACCCAACGTTCGCTGTACGACGAATTCGGCACATATTCTGAATCCAGACGCAGGTTTGATAACGTCAGCGACACGCCTTCTGAATACCGGAGCAGGTTTGGCCACGGCTACGGCAGGTTTCTTGAATCCCAATGTTTGCTGGACGACGAATTCAGCACATATCCTGAATCCCTATGCAGGTTTGACGACGTCTGCGACGCGTCTTCTGAATCCTGATGCAGGTTTGGCGACGACTGCGGCAGGTTTCTTGAATCCCAATGTTTGCTGGACGACGAATTCAGCACAAATTCTGAATCCCTATGCAGGTTTGACGACGTCTGCGACGCGTCTTCTGAATCCTGATGCAGGTTTGGCGACGACTGCAGCAGGATTCTTGATTCCCAGTGTTTGCTGGACGACGTATTCGGCACATATTCTGAACCCCGATGCAAGTTTGACGACGTCTGCGACACGTTTCTTGAATCTCATTGTTTGCTGGACAACGTCTGCGGCACATACTCTGAAACCCAACGTTCGCTGTACGACGAATTCGGCACATATTCTGAATCCAGACGCAGGTTTGATAACGTCAGCGGCACGCCTTCTGAATACCGGAGCAGGTTTGGCCACGGCTACGGCAGGTTTCTTGAATCCCAATGTTTGCTGGACGACGAATTCAGCACATATTCTGAATCCCTATGCAGGTTTGACGACGTCTGCGACGCGTCTTCTGAATCCTGATGCAGGTTTGGCGACGACTGCGGCAGGATTCTTGAATCGCAATATTTGCTGGATGACGAATTCGACACATATTCTGAATACCGATGCATGTTTTACGACGTATTCGGCACATATTCTGAACCCCGATGCAAGTTTGACGACGTCTGCGACACGTTTCTTGAATCTCATTGTTTGCTGGACAACGTCTGCGGCACATACTCTGAAACCCAACGTTCGCTGTACGACGAATTCGGCACATATTCTGAATCCAGACGCAGGTTTGATAACGTCAGCGACACGCCTTCTGAATACCGGAGCAGGTTTGGCCACGGCTACGGCAGGTTTCTTGAATCCCAATGTTTGCTGGACGACGAATTCAGCACATATTCTGAATCCCTATGCAGGTTTGACGACGTCTGCGACGCGTCTTCTGAATCCTGATGCAGGTTTGGCGACGACTGCGGCAGGATTCTTGAATCGCAATATTTGCTGGATGACGAATTCGACACATATTCTGAATACCGATGCATGTTTTACGACGTATTCGGCACATATTCTGAACCCCGATGCAAGTTTGACGACGTCTGCGACACGTTTCTTGAATCTCATTGTTTGCTGGACAACGTCTGCGGCACATACTCTGAAACCCAACGTTCGCTGTACGACGAATTCGGCACATATTCTGAATCCAGACGCAGGTTTGATAACGTCAGCGACACGCCTTCTGAATACCGGAGCAGGTTTGGCCACGGCTACGGCAGGTTTCTTGAATCCCATTGTTTGCTGGACGACGAATTCAGCACATATTCTGAATCCCTATGCAGGTTTGACGACGTCTGCGACGCGTCTTCTGAATCCTGATGCAGGTTTGGCGACGACTGCGGCAGGATTCTTGAATCGCAATATTTGCTGGATGACGAATTCGACACATATTCTGAATACCGATGCATGTTTCACGACGTATTCGGCACATATTCTGAACCCGGATGCAAGTTTGACGACGTCTGCGACACGTTTCTTGAATCTCATTGTTTGCTGGACAACGTCTGCGGCACATACTCTGAAACCCAACGTTCGCTGTACGACGAATTCGGCACATATTCTGAATCCAGACGCAGGTTTGATAACGTCAGCGACACGCCTTCTGAATACCGGAGCAGGTTTGGCCACGGCTACGGCAGGTTTCTTGAATCCCAATGTTTGCTGGACGACGAATTCAGCACATATCCTGAATCCCTATGCAGGTTTGACGACGTCTGCGACGCGTCTTCTGAATCCTGATGCAGGTTTGGCGACGACTGCGGCAGGTTTCTTGAATCCCAATGTTTGCTGGACGACGAATTCAGCACACATTCTGAATCCCTATGCAGGTTTGACGACGTCTGCGACGCGTCTTCTGAATCCTGATGCAGGTTTGGCGACGACTGCAGCAGGATTCTTGATTCCCAGTGTTTGCTGGACGACGTATTCGGCACATATTCTGAACCCCGATGCAAGTTTGACGACGTCTGCGACACGTTTCTTGAATCTCATTGTATGCTGGACAACGTCTGCGGCACATACTCTGAAACCCAACGTTCGCTGTACGACGAATTCGGCACATATTCTGAATCCAGACGCAGGTTTGATAACGTCAGCGACACGCCTTCTGAATACCGGAGCAGGTTTGGCCACGGCTACGGCAGGTTTCTTGAATCCCATTGTTTGCTGGACGACGAATTCAGCACATATTCTGAATCCCTATGCAGGTTTGACGACGTCTGCGACGCGTCTTCTGAATCCTGATGCAGGTTTGGCGACGACTGCGGCAGGATTCTTGAATCGCAATATTTGCTGGATGACGAATTCGACACATATTCTGAATACCGATGCATGTTTTACGACGTATTCGGCACATATTCTGAACCCGGATGCAAGTTTGACGACGTCTGCGACACGTTTCTTGAATCTCATTGTTTGCTGGACAACGTCTGCGGCACATACTCTGAAACCCAACGTTCGCTGTACGACGAATTCGGCACATATTCTGAATCCAGACGCAGGTTTGATAACGTCAGCGACACGCCTTCTGAATACCGGAGCAGGTTTGGCCACGGCTACGGCAGGTTTCTTGAATCCCAATGTTTGCTGGACGACGAATTCAGCACATATCCTGAATCCCTATGCAGGTTTGACGACGTCTGCGACGCGTCTTCTGAATCCTGATGCAGGTTTTGCGACGACTGCGGCAGGTTTCTTGAATCCCAATGTTTGCTGGACGACGAATTCAGCACACATTCTGAATCCCTATGCAGGTTTGACGACGTCTGCGACGCGTCTTCTGAATCCTGATGCAGGTTTGGCGACGACTGCAGCAGGATTCTTGATTCCCAGTGTTTGCTGGACGACGTATTCGGCACATATTCTGAACCCCGATGCAAGTTTGACGACGTCTGCGACACGTTTCTTGAATCTCATTGTTTGCTGGACAACGTCTGCGGCACATACTCTGAAACCCAACGTTCGCTGTACGACGAATTCGGCACATATTCTGAATCCAGACGCAGGTTTGATAACGTCAGCGACACGCCTTCTGAATACCGGAGCAGGTTTGGCCACGGCTACGGCAGGTTTCTTGAATCCCAATGTTTGCTGGACGACGAATTCAGCACATATTCTGAATCCCTATGCAGGTTTGACGACGTCTGCGACGCGTCTTCTGAATCCTGATGCAGGTTTGGCGACGACTGCGGCAGGATTCTTGAATCGCAATATTTGCTGGATGACGAATTCGACACATATTCTGAATACCGATGCATGTTTTACGACGTATTCGGCACATATTCTGAACCCCGATGCAAGTTTGACGACGTCTGCGACACGTTTCTTGAATCTCATTGTTTGCTGGACAACGTCTGCGGCACATACTCTGAAACCCAACGTTCGCTGTACGACGAATTCGGCACATATTCTGAATCCAGACGCAGGTTTGATAACGTCAGCGACACGCCTTCTGAATACCGGAGCAGGTTTGGCCACGGCTACGGCAGGTTTCTTGAATCCCAATGTTTGCTGGACGACGAATTCAGCACATATTCTGAATCCCTATGCAGGTTTGACGACGTCTGCGACGCGTCTTCTGAATACTGATGCAGGTTTGGCGACGACTGCGGCAGGTTTCTTGAATCCCAATGTTTGCTGGACGACGAATTCAGCACACATTCTGAATCCCTATGCAGGTTTGACGACGTCTGCGACGCGTCTTCTGAATCCTGATGCAGGTTTGGCGACGACTGCAGCAGGATTCTTGATTCCCAGTGTTTGCTGGACGACGCATTCGGCACATATTCTGAACCCCGATGCAAGTTTGACGACGTCTGCGACACGTTTCTTGAATCTCATTGTTTGCTGGACAACGTCTGCGGCACATACTCTGAAACCCAACCTTCGCTGTACGACGAATTCGGCACATATTCTGAATCCAGACGCAGGTTTGATAACGTCAGCGACACGCCTTCTGAATACCGGAGCAGGTTTGGCCACGGCTACGGCAGGTTTCTTGAATCCCAATGTTTGCTGGACGACGAATTCAGCACATATTCTGAATCCCTATGCAGGTTTGACGACGTCTGCGACGCGTCTTCTGAATCCTGATGCAGGTTTGGCGACGACTGCGGCAGGATTCTTGAATCGCAATATTTGCTGGATGACGAATTCGACACATATTCTGAATACCGATGCATGTTTTACGACGTATTCGGCACATATTCTGAACCCCGATGCAAGTTTGACGACGTCTGCGACACGTTTCTTGAATCTCATTGTTTGCTGGACAACGTCTGCGGCACATACTCTGAAACCCAACGTTCGCTGTACGACGAATTCGGCACATATTCTGAATCCAGACGCAGGTTTGATAACGTCAGCGACACGCCTTCTGAATACCGGAGCAGGTTTGGCCACGGCTACGGCAGGTTTCTTGAATCCCAATGTTTGCTGGACGACGAATTCAGCACATATTCTGAATCCCTATGCAGGTTTGACGACGTCTGCGACGCGTCTTCTGAATCCTGATGCAGGTTTGGCGACGACTGCGGCAGGATTCTTGAATCGCAATATTTGCTGGATGACGAATTCGACACATATTCTGAATACCGATGCATGTTTTACGACGTATTCGGCACATATTCTGAACCCCGATGCAAGTTTGACGACGTCTGCGACACGTTTCTTGAATCTCATTGTTTGCTGGACAACGTCTGCGGCACATACTCTGAAACCCAACCTTCGCTGTACGACGAATTCGGCACATATTCTGAATCCAGACGCAGGTTTGATAACGTCAGCGACACGCCTTCTGAATACCGGAGCAGGTTTGGCCACGGCTACGGCAGGTTTCTTGAATCCCAATGTTTGCTGGACGACGAATTCAGCACATATCCTGAATCCCTATGCAGGTTTGACGACGTCTGCGACGCGTCTTCTGAATCCTGATGCAGGTTTGGCGACGACTGCGGCAGGTTTCTTGAATCCCAATGTTTGCTGGACGACGAATTCAGCACACATTCTGAATCCCTATGCAGGTTTGACGACGTATGCGACGCGTCTTCTGAATCCTGATGCAGGTTTGGCGACGACTGCAGCAGGATTCTTGATTCCCAGTGTTTGCTGGACGACGTATTCGGCACATATTCTGAACCCCGATGCAAGTTTGACGACGTCTGCGACACGTTTCTTGAATCTCATTGTTTGCTGGACAACGTCTGCGGCACATACTCTGAAACCCAACGTTCGCTGTACGACGAATTCGGCACATATTCTGAATCCAGACGCAGGTTTGATAACGTCAGCGACACGCCTTCTGAATACCGGAGCAGGTTTGGCCACGGTTACGGCAGGTTTCTTGAATCCCAATGTTTGCTGGACGACGAATTCAGCACATATTCTGAATCCCTATGCAGGTTTGACGACGTCTGCGACGCGTCTTCTGAATCCTGATGCAGGTTTGGCGACGACTGCGGCAGGATTCTTGAATCGCAATATTTGCTGGATGACGAATTCGACACATATTCTGAATACCGATGCATGTTTTACGACGTATTCGGCACATATTCTGAACCCCGATGCAAGTTTGACGACGTCTGCGACACGTTTCTTGAATCTCATTGTTTGCTGGACAACGTCTGCGGCACATACTCTGAAACCCAACGTTCGCTGTACGACGAATTCGGCACATATTCTGAATCCAGACGCAGGTTTGATAACGTCAGCGACACGCCTTCTGAATACCGGAGCAGGTTTGGCCACGGCTACGGCAGGTTTCTTGAATCCCAATGTTTGCTGGACGACGAATTCAACACATATTCTGAATCCCTATGCAGGTTTGACGACGTCTGCGACGCGTCTTCTGAATCCTGATGCAGGTTTGGCGACGACTGCGGCAGGATTCTTGAATCGCAATATTTGCTGGATGACGAATTCGACACATATTCTGAATACCGATGCATGTTTTACGACGTATTCGGCACATATTCTGAACCCCGATGCAAGTTTGACGACGTCTGCGACACGTTTCTTGAATCTCATTGTTTGCTGGACAACGTCTGCGGCACATACTCTGAAACCCAACGTTCGCTGTACGACGAATTCGGCACATATTCTGAATCCAGACGCAGGTTTGATAACGTCAGCGACACGCCTTCTGAATACCGGAGCAGGTTTGGCCACGGCTACGGCAGGTTTCTTGAATCCCAATGTTTGCTGGACGACGAATTCAGCACATATTCTGAATCCCTATGCAGGTTTGACGACGTCTGCGACGCGTCTTCTGAATCCTGATGCAGGTTTGGCGACGACTGCGGCAGGATTCTTGATTCCCAGTGTTTGCTGGACGACGCATTCGGCACATATTCTGAACCCCGATGCAAGTTTGACGACGTCTGCGACACGTTTCTTGAATCTCATTGTTTGCTGGACAACGTCTGCGGCACATACTCTGAAACCCAACGTTCGCTGTACGACGAATTCGGCACATATTCTGAATCCAGACGCAGGTTTGATAACGTCAGCGACACGCCTTCTGAATACCGGAGCAGGTTTGGCCACGGCTACGGCAGGTTTCTTGAATCCCAATGTTTGCTGGACGACGAATTCAGCACATATTCTGAATCCCTATGCAGGTTTGACGACGTCTGCGACGCGTCTTCTGAATCCTGATGCAGGTTTGGCGACGACTTCGGCAGGATTCTTGAATCGCAATATTTGCTGGATGACGAATTCGACACATATTCTGAATACCGATGCATGTTTTACGACGTATTCGGCACATATTCTGAACCCCGATGCAAGTTTGACGACGTCTGCGACACGTTTCTTGAATCTCATTGTTTGCTGGACAACGTCTGCGGCACATACTCTGAAACCCAACGTTCGCTGTACGACGAATTCGGCACATATTCTGAATCCAGACGCAGGTTTGATAACGTCAGCGACACGCCTTCTGAATACCGGAGCAGGTTTGGCCACGGCTACGGCAGGTTTCTTGAATCCCAATGTTTGCTGGACGACGAATTCAGCACATATTCTGAATCCCTATGCAGGTTTGACGACGTCTGCGACGCGTCTTCTGAATCCTGATGCAGGTTTGGCGACGACTGCGGCAGGATTCTTGATTCCCAGTGTTTGCTGGACGACGCATTCGGCACATATTCTGAACCCCGATGCAAGTTTGACGACGTCTGCGACACGTTTCTTGAATCTCATTGTTTGCTGGACAACGTCTGCGGCACATACTCTGAAACCCAACCTTCGCTGTACGACGAATTCGGCACATATTCTGAATCCAGACGCAGGTTTGATAACGTCAGCGACACGCCTTCTGAATACCGGAGCAGGTTTGGCCACGGCTACGGCAGGTTTCTTGAATCCCAATGTTTGCTGGACGACGAATTCAGCACATATTCTGAATCCCTATGCAGGTTTGACGACGTCTGCGACGCGTCTTCTGAATCCTGATGCAGGTTTGGCGACGACTGCGGCAGGATTCTTGAATCGCAATATTTGCTGGATGACGAATTCGACACATATTCTGAATACCGATGCATGTTTTACGACGTATTCGGCACATATTCTGAACCCCGATGCAAGTTTGAGTCTGCGACACGTTTCTTGAATCTCATTGTTTGCTGGACAACGTCTGCGGCACATACTCTGAAACCCAACGTTCGCTGTACGACGAATTCGGCACATATTCTGAATCCAGACGCAGGTTTGATAACGTCAGCGACACGCCTTCTGAATACCGGAGCAGGTTTGGCCACGGCTACGGCAGGTTTCTTGAATCCCAATGTTTGCTGGACGACGAATTCAGCACATATTCTGAATCCCTATGCAGGTTTGACGACGTCTGCGACGCGTCTTCTGAATCCTGATGCAGGTTTGGCGACGACTGCGGCAGGATTCTTGAATCGCAATATTTGCTGGATGACGAATTCGACACATATTCTGAATACCGATGCATGTTTTACGACGTATTCGGCACATATTCCGAACCCCGATGCAAGTTTGACGACGTCTGCGACACGTTTCTTGAATCTCATTGTTTGCTGGACAACGTCTGCGGCACATACTCTGAAACCCAACGTTCGCTGTACGACGAATTCGGCACATATTCTGAATCCAGACGCAGGTTTGATAACGTCAGCGACACGCCTTCTGAATACCGGAGCAGGTTTGTCCACGGCTACGGCAGGTTTCTTGAATCCCAATGTTTGCTGGACGACGAATTCAGCACATATCCTGAATCCCTATGCAGGTTTGACGACGTCTGCGACGCGTCTTCTGAATCCTGATGCAGGTTTGGCGACGACTGCGGCAGGTTTCTTGAATCCCAATGTTTGCTGGACGACGAATTCAGCACACATTCTGAATCCCTATGCAGGTTTGACGACGTCTGCGACGCGTCTTCTGAATCCTGATGCAGGTTTGGCGACGACTGCAGCAGGATTCTTGATTCCCAGTGTTTGCTGGACGACGTATTCGGCACATATTCTGAACCCCGATGCAAGTTTGACGACGTCTGCGACACGTTTCTTGAATCTCATTGTTTGCTGGACAACGTCTGCGGCACATACTCTGAAACCCAACGTTCGCTGTACGACGAATTCGGCACATATTCTGAATCCAGACGCAGGTTTGATAACGTCAGCGACACGCCTTCTGAATACCGGAGCAGGTTTGGCCACGGCTACGGCAGGTTTCTTGAATCCCAATGTTTGCTGGACGACGAATTCAGCACATATTCTGAATCCCTATGCAGGTTTGACGACGTCTGCGACGCGTCTTCTGAATCCTGATGCAGGTTTGGCGACGACTGCGGCAGGATTCTTGAATCGCAATATTTGCTGGATGACGAATTCGACACATATTCTGAATACCGATGCATGTTTTACGACGTATTCGGCACATATTCTGAACCCCGATGCAAGTTTGACGACGTCTGCGACACGTTTCTTGAATCTCATTGTTTGCTGGACAACGTCTGCGGCACATACTCTGAAACCCAACGTTCGCTGTACGACGAATTCGGCACATATTCTGAATCCAGACGCAGGTTTGATAACGTCAGCGACACGCCTTCTGAATACCGGAGCAGGTTTGTCCACGGCTACGGCAGGTTTCTTGAATCCCAATGTTTGCTGGACGACGAATTCAGCACATATCCTGAATCCCTATGCAGGTTTGACGACGTCTGCGACGCGTCTTCTGAATCCTGATGCAGGTTTGGCGACGACTGCGGCAGGTTTCTTGAATCCCAATGTTTGCTGGACGACGAATTCAGCACACATTCTGAATCCCTATGCAGGTTTGACGACGTCTGCGACGCGTCTTCTGAATCCTGATGCAGGTTTGGCGACGACTGCAGCAGGATTCTTGATTCCCAGTGTTTGCTGGACGACGTATTCGGCACATATTCTGAACCCCGATGCAAGTTTGACGACGTCTGCGACACGTTTCTTGAATCTCATTGTTTGCTGGACAACGTCTGCGGCACATACTCTGAAACCCAACGTTCGCTGTACGACGAATTCGGCACATATTCTGAATCCAGACGCAGGTTTGATAACGTCAGCGACACGCCTTCTGAATACCGGAGCAGGTTTGGCCACGGCTACGGCAGGTTTCTTGAATCCCAATGTTTGCTGGACGACGAATTCAGCACATATTCTGAATCCCTATGCAGGTTTGACGACGTCTGCGACGCGTCTTCTGAATCCTGATGCAGGTTTGGCGACGACTGCGGCAGGATTCTTGAATCGCAATATTTGCTGGATGACGAATTCGACACATATTCTGAATACCGATGCATGTTTTACGACGTATTCGGCACATATTCTGAACCCCGATGCAAGTTTGACGACGTCTGCGACACGTTTCTTGAATCTCATTGTTTGCTGGACAACGTCTGCGGCACATACTCTGAAACCCAACGTTCGCTGTACGACGAATTCGGCACATATTCTGAATCCAGACGCAGGTTTGATAACGTCAGCGACACGCCTTCTGAATACCGGAGCAGGTTTGGCCACGGCTACGGCAGGTTTCTTGAATCCCAATGTTTGCTGGACGACGAATTCAGCACATATTCTGAATCCCTATGCAGGTTTGACGACGTCTGCGACGCGTCTTCTGAATCCTGATGCAGGTTTGGCGACGACTGCGGCAGGATTCTTGAATCGCAATATTTGCTGGATGACGAATTCGACACATATTCTGAATACCGATGCATGTTTTACGACGTATTCGGCACATATTCTGAACCCCGATGCAAGTTTGACGACGTCTGCGACACGTTTCTTGAATCTCATTGTTTGCTGGACAACGTCTGCGGCACATACTCTGAAACCCAACGTTCGCTGTACGACGAATTCGGCACATATTCTGAATCCAGACGCAGGTTTGATAACGTCAGCGACACGCCTTCTGAATACCGGAGCAGGTTTGGCCACGGCTACGGCAGGTTTCTTGAATCCCAATGTTTGCTGGACGACGAATTCAGCACATATTCTGAATCCCTATGCAGGTTTGACGACGTCTGCGACGCGTCTTCTGAATCCTGATGCAGGTTTGGCGACGACTGCGGCAGGATTCTTGAATCGCAATATTTGCTGGATGACGAATTCGACACATATTCTGAATACCGATGCATGTTTTACGACGTATTCGGCACATATTCTGAACCCCGATGCAAGTTTGACGACGTCTGCGACACGTTTCTTGAATCTCATTGTTTGCTGGACAACGTCTGCGGCACATACTCTGAAACCCAACGTTCGCTGTACGACGAATTCGGCACATATTCTGAATCCAGACGCAGGTTTGATAACGTCAGCGACACGCCTTCTGAATACCGGAGCAGGTTTGGCCACGGCTACGGCAGGTTTCTTGAATCCCAATGTTTGCTGGACGACGAATTCAGCACATATTCTGAATCCCTATGCAGGTTTGACGACGTCTGCGACGCGTCTTCTGAATCCTGATGCAGGTTTGGCGACGACTGCGGCAGGATTCTTGAATCGCAATATTTGCTGGATGACGAATTCGACACATATTCTGAATACCGATGCATGTTTTACGACGTATTCGGCACATATTCTGAACCCCGATGCAAGTTTGACGACGTCTGCGACACGTTTCTTGAATCTCATTGTTTGCTGGACAACGTCTGCGGCACATACTCTGAAACCCAACGTTCGCTGTACGACGAATTCGGCACATATTCTGAATCCAGACGCAGGTTTGATAACGTCAGCGACACGCCTTCTGAATACCGGAGCAGGTTTGGCCACGGCTACGGCAGGTTTCTTGAATCCCAATGTTTGCTGGACGACGAATTCAGCACATATTCTGAATCCCTATGCAGGTTTGACGACGTCTGCGACGCGTCTTCTGAATCCTGATGCAGGTTTGGCGACGACTGCGGCAGGATTCTTGAATCGCAATATTTGCTGGATGACGAATTCGACACATATTCTGAATACCGATGCATGTTTTACGACGTATTCGGCACATATTCTGAACCCCGATGCAAGTTTGACGACGTCTGCGACACGTTTCTTGAATCTCATTGTTTGCTGGACAACGTCTGCGGCACATACTCTGAAACCCAACGTTCGCTGTACGACGAATTCGGCACATATTCTGAATCCAGACGCAGGTTTGATAACGTCAGCGACACGCCTTCTGAATACCGGAGCAGGTTTGGCCACGGCTACGGCAGGTTTCTTGAATCCCAATGTTTGCTGGACGACGAATTCAGCACATATTCTGAATCCCTATGCAGGTTTGACGACGTCTGCGACGCGTCTTCTGAATCCTGATGCAGGTTTGGCGACGACTGCGGCAGGATTCTTGAATCGCAATATTTGCTGGATGACGAATTCGACACATATTCTGAATACCGATGCATGTTTTACGACGTATTCGGCACATATTCTGAACCCCGATGCAAGTTTGACGACGTCTGCGACACGTTTCTTGAATCTCATTGTTTGCTGGACAACGTCTGCGGCACATACTCTGAAACCCAACGTTCGCTGTACGACGAATTCGGCACATATTCTGAATCCAGACGCAGGTTTGATAACGTCAGCGACACGCCTTCTGAATACCGGAGCAGGTTTGGCCACGGCTACGGCAGGTTTCTTGAATCCCAATGTTTGCTGGACGACGAATTCAGCACATATCCTGAATCCCTATGCAGGTTTGACGACGTCTGCGACGCGTCTTCTGAATCCTGATGCAGGTTTGGCGACGACTGCGGCAGGTTTCTTGAATCCCAATGTTTGCTGGACGACGAATTCAGCACACATTCTGAATCCCTATGCAGGTTTGACGACGTCTGCGACGCGTCTTCTGAATCCTGATGCAGGTTTGGCGACGACTGCGGCAGGATTCTTGAATCGCAATATTTGCAGGATGACGAATTCGACACATATTCTGAATACCGATGCATGTTTTACGACGTATTCGGCACATATTCTGAACCCCGATGCAAGTTTGACGACGTCTGCGACACGTTTCTTGAATCCCAATGTTTGCTGGACGACGAATTCAGCACATATCCTGAATCCCTATGCAGGTTTGACGACGTCTGCGACGCGTCTTCTGAATCCTGATGCAGGTTTGGCGACGACTGCGGCAGGTTTCTTGAATCCCAATGTTTGCTGGACGACGAATTCAGCACACATTCTGAATCCCTATGCAGGTTTGACGACGTCTGCGACGCGTCTTCTGAATCCTGATGCAGGTTTGGCGACGACTGCGGCAGGATTCTTGAATCGCAATATTTGCAGGATGACGAATTCGACACATATTCTGAATACCGATGCATGTTTTACGACGTATTCGGCACATATTCTGAACCCCGATGCAAGTTTGACGACGTCTGCGACACGTTTCTTGAATCCCAATGTTTGCTGGACGACGAATTCAGCACATATCCTGAATCCCTATGCAGGTTTGACGACGTCTGCGACGCGTCTTCTGAATCCTGATGCAGGTTTGGCGACGACTGCGGCAGGTTTCTTGAATCCCAATGTTTGCTGGACGACGAATTCAGCACACATTCTGAATCCCTATGCAGGTTTGACGACGTCTGCGACGCGTCTTCTGAATCCTGATGCAGGTTTGGCGACGACTGCAGCAGGATTCTTGATTCCCAGTGTTTGCTGGACGACGTATTCGGCACATATTCTGAACCCCGATGCAAGTTTGACGACGTCTGCGACACGTTTCTTGAATCTCATTGTTTGCTGGACAACGTCTGCGGCACATACTCTGAAACCCAACGTTCGCTGTACGACGAATTCGGCACATATTCTGAATCCAGACGCAGGTTTGATAACGTCAGCGACACGCCTTCTGAATACCGGAGCAGGTTTGGCCACGGCTACGGCAGGTTTCTTGAATCCCAATGTTTGCTGGACGACGAATTCAGCACATATTCTGAATCCCTATGCAGGTTTGACGACGTCTGCGACGCGTCTTCTGAATCCTGATGCAGGTTTGGCGACGACTGCGGCAGGATTCTTGAATCGCAATATTTGCTGGATGACGAATTCGACACATATTCTGAATACCGATGCATGTTTTACGACGTATTCGGCACATATTCTGAACCCCGATGCAAGTTTGACGACGTCTGCGACACGTTTCTTGAATCTCATTGTTTGCTGGACAACGTCTGCGGCACATACTCTGAAACCCAACGTTCGCTGTACGACGAATTCGGCACATATTCTGAATCCAGACGCAGGTTTGATAACGTCAGCGACACGCCTTCTGAATACCGGAGCAGGTTTGGCCACGGCTACGGCAGGTTTCTTGAATCCCAATGTTTGCTGGACGACGAATTCAGCACATATTCTGAATCCCTATGCAGGTTTGACGACGTCTGCGACGCGTCTTCTGAATCCTGATGCAGGTTTGGCGACGACTGCGGCAGGATTCTTGAATCGCAATATTTGCTGGATGACGAATTCGACACATATTCTGAATACCGATGCATGTTTTACGACGTATTCGGCACATATTCTGAACCCCGATGCAAGTTTGACGACGTCTGCGACACGTTTCTTGAATCTCATTGTTTGCTGGACAACGTCTGCGGCACATACTCTGAAACCCAACGTTCGCTGTACGACGAATTCGGCACATATTCTGAATCCAGACGCAGGTTTGATAACGTCAGCGACACGCCTTCTGAATACCGGAGCAGGTTTGGCCACGGCTACGGCAGGTTTCTTGAATCCCAATGTTTGCTGGACGACGAATTCAGCACATATTCTGAATCCCTATGCAGGTTTGACGACGTCTGCGACGCGTCTTCTGAATCCTGATGCAGGTTTGGCGACGACTGCGGCAGGATTCTTGAATCGCAATATTTGCTGGATGACGAATTCGACACATATTCTGAATACCGATGCATGTTTTACGACGTATTCGGCACATATTCTGAACCCCGATGCAAGTTTGACGACGTCTGCGACACGTTTCTTGAATCTCATTGTTTGCTGGACAACGTCTGCGGCACATACTCTGAAACCCAACGTTCGCTGTACGACGAATTCGGCACATATTCTGAATCCAGACGCAGGTTTGATAACGTCAGCGACACGCCTTCTGAATACCGGAGCAGGTTTGGCCACGGCTACGGCAGGTTTCTTGAATCCCAATGTTTGCTGGACGACGAATTCAGCACATATCCTGAATCCCTATGCAGGTTTGACGACGTCTGCGACGCGTCTTCTGAATCCTGATGCAGGTTTGGCGACGACTGCGGCAGGTTTCTTGAATCCCAATGTTTGCTGGACGACGAATTCAGCACACATTCTGAATCCCTATGCAGGTTTGACGACGTCTGCGACGCGTCTTCTGAATCCTGATGCAGGTTTGGCGACGACTGCGGCAGGATTCTTGAATCGCAATATTTGCAGGATGACGAATTCGACACATATTCTGAATACCGATGCATGTTTTACGACGTATTCGGCACATATTCTGAACCCCGATGCAAGTTTGACGACGTCTGCGACACGTTTCTTGAATCCCAATGTTTGCTGGACGACGAATTCAGCACATATCCTGAATCCCTATGCAGGTTTGACGACGTCTGCGACGCGTCTTCTGAATCCTGATGCAGGTTTGGCGACGACTGCGGCAGGTTTCTTGAATCCCAATGTTTGCTGGACGACGAATTCAGCACACATTCTGAATCCCTATGCAGGTTTGACGACGTCTGCGACGCGTCTTCTGAATCCTGATGCAGGTTTGGCGACGACTGCAGCAGGATTCTTGATTCCCAGTGTTTGCTGGACGACGTATTCGGCACATATTCTGAACCCCGATGCAAGTTTGACGACGTCTGCGACACGTTTCTTGAATCTCATTGTTTGCTGGACAACGTCTGCGGCACATACTCTGAAACCCAACGTTCGCTGTACGACGAATTCGGCACATATTCTGAATCCAGACGCAGGTTTGATAACGTCAGCGACACGCCTTCTGAATACCGGAGCAGGTTTGGCCACGGCTACGGCAGGTTTCTTGAATCCCAATGTTTGCTGGACGACGAATTCAGCACATATCCTGAATCCCTATGCAGGTTTGACGACGTCTGCGACGCGTCTTCTGAATCCTGATGCAGGTTTGGCGACGACTGCGGCAGGTTTCTTGAATCCCAATGTTTGCTGGACGACGAATTCAGCACAAATTCTGAATCCCTATGCAGGTTTGACGACGTCTGCGACGCGTCTTCTGAATCCTGATGCAGGTTTGGCGACGACTGCAGCAGGATTCTTGATTCCCAGTGTTTGCTGGACGACGTATTCGGCACATATTCTGAACCCCGATGCAAGTTTGACGACGTCTGCGACACGTTTCTTGAATCTCATTGTTTGCTGGACAACGTCTGCGGCACATACTCTGAAACCCAACGTTCGCTGTACGACGAATTCGGCACATATTCTGAATCCAGACGCAGGTTTGATAACGTCTGCGACGCGTCTTCTGAATCCTGATGCAGGTTTGGCGACGACTGCGGCAGGTTTCTTGAATCCCAATGTTTGCTGGACGACGAATTCAGCACATATTCTGAATCCCTATGCAGGTTTGACGACGTCTGCGACGCGTCTTCTGAATCCTGATGCAGGTTTGGCGACGACTGCGGCAGGATTCTTGAATCGCAATATTTGCTGGATGACGAATTCGACACATATTCTGAATACCGATGCATGTTTTACGACGTATTCGGCACATATTCTGAACCCCGATGCAAGTTTGACGACGTCTGCGACACGTTTCTTGAATCTCATTGTTTGCTGGACAACATCTGCGGCACATACTCTGAAACCCAACGTTCGCTGTACGACGAATTCGGCACATATTCTGAATCCAGACGCAGGTTTGATAACGTCAGCGACACGCCTTCTGAATACCGGAGCAGGTTTGGCCACGGCTACGGCAGGTTTCTTGAATCCCAATGTTTGCTGGACGACGAATTCAGCACATATTCTGAATCCCTATGCAGGTTTGACGACGTCTGCGACGCGTCTTCTGAATCCTGATGCAGGTTTGGCGACGACTGCGGCAGGATTCTTGAATCGCAATATTTGCTGGATGACGAATTCGACACATATTCTGAATACCGATGCATGTTTTACGACGTATTCGGCACATATTCTGAACCCCGATGCAAGTTTGACGACGTCTGCGACACGTTTCTTGAATCTCATTGTTTGCTGGACAACGTCTGCGGCACATACTCTGAAACCCAACGTTCGCTGTACGACGAATTCGGCACATATTCTGAATCCAGACGCAGGTTTGATAACGTCAGCGACACGCCTTCTGAATACCGGAGCAGGTTTGGCCACGGCTACGGCAGGTTTCTTGAATCCCAATGTTTGCTGGACGACGAATTCAGCACATATCCTGAATCCCTATGCAGGTTTGACGACGTCTGCGACGCGTCTTCTGAATCCTGATGCAGGTTTGGCGACGACTGCGGCAGGTTTCTTGAATCCCAATGTTTGCTGGACGACGAATTCAGCACATATCCTGAATCCCTATGCAGGTTTGACGACGTCTGCGACGCGTCTTCTGAATCCTGATGCAGGTTTGGCGACGACTGCGGCAGGTTTCTTGAATCCCAATGTTTGCTGGACGACGAATTCAGCACACATTCTGAATCCCTATGCAGGTTTGACGACGTCTGCGACGCGTCTTCTGAATCCTGATGCAGGTTTGGCGACGACTGCGGCAGGATTCTTGAATCGCAATATTTGCAGGATGACGAATTCGACACATATTCTGAATACCGATGCATGTTTTACGACGTATTCGGCACATATTCTGAACCCCGATGCAAGTTTGACGACGTCTGCGACACGTTTCTTGAATCCCAATGTTTGCTGGACGACGAATTCAGCACATATCCTGAATCCCTATGCAGGTTTGACGACGTCTGCGACGCGTCTTCTGAATCCTGATGCAGGTTTGGCGACGACTGCGGCAGGTTTCTTGAATCCCAATGTTTGCTGGACGACGAATTCAGCACACATTCTGAATCCCTATGCAGGTTTGACGACGTCTGCGACGCGTCTTCTGAATCCTGATGCAGGTTTGGCGACGACTGCAGCAGGATTCTTGATTCCCAGTGTTTGCTGGACGACGTATTCGGCACATATTCTGAACCCCGATGCAAGTTTGACGACGTCTGCGACACGTTTCTTGAATCTCATTGTTTGCTGGACAACGTCTGCGGCACATACTCTGAAACCCAACGTTCGCTGTACGACGAATTCGGCACATATTCTGAATCCAGACGCAGGTTTGATAACGTCAGCGACACGCCTTCTGAATACCGGAGCAGGTTTGGCCACGGCTACGGCAGGTTTCTTGAATCCCAATGTTTGCTGGACGACGAATTCAGCACATATCCTGAATCCCTATGCAGGTTTGACGACGTCTGCGACGCGTCTTCTGAATCCTGATGCAGGTTTGGCGACGACTGCGGCAGGTTTCTTGAATCCCAATGTTTGCTGGACGACGAATTCAGCACAAATTCTGAATCCCTATGCAGGTTTGACGACGTCTGCGACGCGTCTTCTGAATCCTGATGCAGGTTTGGCGACGACTGCAGCAGGATTCTTGATTCCCAGTGTTTGCTGGACGACGTATTCGGCACATATTCTGAACCCCGATGCAAGTTTGACGACGTCTGCGACACGTTTCTTGAATCTCATTGTTTGCTGGACAACGTCTGCGGCACATACTCTGAAACCCAACGTTCGCTGTACGACGAATTCGGCACATATTCTGAATCCAGACGCAGGTTTGATAACGTCTGCGACGCGTCTTCTGAATCCTGATGCAGGTTTGGCGACGACTGCGGCAGGTTTCTTGAATCCCAATGTTTGCTGGACGACGAATTCAGCACATATTCTGAATCCCTATGCAGGTTTGACGACGTCTGCGACGCGTCTTCTGAATCCTGATGCAGGTTTGGCGACGACTGCGGCAGGATTCTTGAATCGCAATATTTGCTGGATGACGAATTCGACACATATTCTGAATACCGATGCATGTTTTACGACGTATTCGGCACATATTCTGAACCCCGATGCAAGTTTGACGACGTCTGCGACACGTTTCTTGAATCTCATTGTTTGCTGGACAACGTCTGCGGCACATACTCTGAAACCCAACGTTCGCTGTACGACGAATTCGGCACATATTCTGAATCCAGACGCAGGTTTGATAACGTCAGCGACACGCCTTCTGAATACCGGAGCAGGTTTGGCCACGGCTACGGCAGGTTTCTTGAATCCCAATGTTTGCTGGACGACGAATTCAGCACATATCCTGAATCCCTATGCAGGTTTGACGACGTCTGCGACGCGTCTTCTGAATCCTGATGCAGGTTTGGCGACGACTGCGGCAGGTTTCTTGAATCCCAATGTTTGCTGGACGACGAATTCAGCACAAATTCTGAATCCCTATGCAGGTTTGACGACGTCTGCGACGCGTCTTCTGAATCCTGATGCAGGTTTGGCGACGACTGCAGCAGGATTCTTGATTCCCAGTGTTTGCTGGACGACGTATTCGGCACATATTCTGAACCCCGATGCAAGTTTGACGACGTCTGCGACACGTTTCTTGAATCTCATTGTTTGCTGGACAACGTCTGCGGCACATACTCTGAAACCCAACGTTCGCTGTACGACGAATTCGGCACATATTCTGAATCCAGACGCAGGTTTGATAACGTCTGCGACGCGTCTTCTGAATCCTGATGCAGGTTTGGCGACGACTGCGGCAGGTTTCTTGAATCCCAATGTTTGCTGGACGACGAATTCAGCACATATTCTGAATCCCTATGCAGGTTTGACGACGTCTGCGACGCGTCTTCTGAATCCTGATGCAGGTTTGGCGACGACTGCGGCAGGATTCTTGAATCGCAATATTTGCTGGATGACGAATTCGACACATATTCTGAATACCGATGCATGTTTTACGACGTATTCGGCACATATTCTGAACCCCGATGCAAGTTTGACGACGTCTGCGACACGTTTCTTGAATCTCATTGTTTGCTGGACAACGTCTGCGGCACATACTCTGAAACCCAACGTTCGCTGTACGACGAATTCGGCACATATTCTGAATCCAGACGCAGGTTTGATAACGTCAGCGACACGCATTCTGAATACCGGAGCAGGTTTGGCCACGGCTACGGCAGGTTTCTTGAATCCCAATGTTTGCTGGACGACGAATTCAGCACATATTCTGAATCCCTATGCAGGTTTGACGACGTCTGCGACGCGTCTTCTGAATCCTGATGCAGGTTTGGCGACGACTGCGGCAGGATTCTTGAATCGCAATATTTGCTGGATGACGAATTCGACACATATTCTGAATACCGATGCATGTTTTACGACGTATTCGGCACATATTCTGAACCCCGATGCAAGTTTGACGACGTCTGCGACACGTTTCTTGAATCTCATTGTTTGCTGGACAACGTCTGCGGCACATACTCTGAAACCCAACGTTCGCTGTACGACGAATTCGGCACATATTCTGAATCCAGACGCAGGTTTGATAACGTCAGCGACACGCCTTCTGAATACCGGAGCAGGTTTGGCCACGGCTACGGCAGGTTTCTTGAATCCCAATGTTTGCTGGACGACGAATTCAGCACATATCCTGAATCCCTATGCAGGTTTGACGACGTCTGCGACGCGTCTTCTGAATCCTGATGCAGGTTTGGCGACGACTGCGGCAGGTTTCTTGAATCCCAATGTTTGCTGGACGACGAATTCAGCACATATCCTGAATCCCTATGCAGGTTTGACGACGTCTGCGACGCGTCTTCTGAATCCTGATGCAGGTTTGGCGACGACTGCGGCAGGTTTCTTGAATCCCAATGTTTGCTGGACGACGAATTCAGCACACATTCTGAATCCCTATGCAGGTTTGACGACGTCTGCGACGCGTCTTCTGAATCCTGATGCAGGTTTGGCGACGACTGCGGCAGGATTCTTGAATCGCAATATTTGCAGGATGACGAATTCGACACATATTCTGAACCCCGATGCAAGTTTGACGACGTCTGCGACACGTTTCTTGAATCTCATTGTTTGCTGGACAACGTCTGCGGCACATACTCTGAAACCCAACGTTCGCTGTACGACGAATTCGGCACATATTCTGAATCCAGACGCAGGTTTGATAACGTCAGCGACACGCCTTCTGAATACCGGAGCAGGTTTGGCCACGGCTACGGCAGGTTTCTTGAATCCCAATGTTTGCTGGACGACGAATTCAGCACATATCCTGAATCCCTATGCATGTTTTACGACGTATTCGGCACATATTCTGAACCCCGATGCAAGTTTGACGACGTCTGCGACACGTTTCTTGAATCCCAATGTTTGCTGGACGACGAATTCAGCACATATCCTGAATCCCTATGCAGGTTTGACGACGTCTGCGACGCGTCTTCTGAATCCTGATGCAGGTTTGGCGACGACTGCGGCAGGTTTCTTGAATCCCAATGTTTGCTGGACGACGAATTCAGCACACATTCTGAATCCCTATGCAGGTTTGACGACGTCTGCGACGCGTCTTCTGAATCCTGATGCAGGTTTGGCGACGACTGCAGCAGGATTCTTGATTCCCAGTGTTTGCTGGACGACGTATTCGGCACATATTCTGAACCCCGATGCAAGTTTGACGACGTCTGCGACACGTTTCTTGAATCTCATTGTTTGCTGGACAACGTCTGCGGCACATACTCTGAAACCCAACGTTCGCTGTACGACGAATTCGGCACATATTCTGAATCCAGACGCAGGTTTGATAACGTCAGCGACACGCCTTCTGAATACCGGAGCAGGTTTGGCCACGGCTACGGCAGGTTTCTTGAATCCCAATATTTGCTGGACGACGAATTCAGCACATATCCTGAATCCCTATGCAGGTTTGACGACGTCTGCGACGCGTCTTCTGAATCCTGATGCAGGTTTGGCGACGACTGCGGCAGGTTTCTTGAATCCCAATGTTTGCTGGACGACGAATTCAGCACAAATTCTGAATCCCTATGCAGGTTTGACGACGTCTGCGACGCGTCTTCTGAATCCTGATGCAGGTTTGGCGACGACTGCAGCAGGATTCTTGATTCCCAGTGTTTGCTGGACGACGTATTCGGCACATATTCTGAACCCCGATGCAAGTTTGACGACGTCTGCGACACGTTTCTTGAATCTCATTGTTTGCTGGACAACGTCTGCGGCACATACTCTGAAACCCAACGTTCGCTGTACGACGAATTCGGCACATATTCTGAATCCAGACGCAGGTTTGATAACGTCTGCGACGCGTCTTCTGAATCCTGATGCAGGTTTGGCGACGACTGCGGCAGGTTTCTTGAATCCCAATGTTTGCTGGACGACGAATTCAGCACATATTCTGAATCCCTATGCAGGTTTGACGACGTCTGCGACGCGTCTTCTGAATCCTGATGCAGGTTTGGCGACGACTGCGGCAGGATTCTTGAATCGCAATATTTGCTGGATGACGAATTCGACACATATTCTGAATACCGATGCATGTTTTACGACGTATTCGGCACATATTCTGAACCCCGATGCAAGTTTGACGACGTCTGCGACACGTTTCTTGAATCTCATTGTTTGCTGGACAACGTCTGCGGCACATACTCTGAAACCCAACGTTCGCTGTACGACGAATTCGGCACATATTCTGAATCCAGACGCAGGTTTGATAACGTCAGCGACACGCCTTCTGAATACCGGAGCAGGTTTGGCCACGGCTACGGCAGGTTTCTTGAATCCCAATGTTTGCTGGACGACGAATTCAGCACATATTCTGAATCCCTATGCAGGTTTGACGACGTCTGCGACGCGTCTTCTGAATCCTGATGCAGGTTTGGCGACGACTGCGGCAGGATTCTTGAATCGCAATATTTGCTGGATGACGAATTCGACACATATTCTGAATACCGATGCATGTTTTACGACGTATTCGGCACATATTCTGAACCCCGATGCAAGTTTGACGACGTCTGCGACACGTTTCTTGAATCTCATTGTTTGCTGGACAACGTCTGCGGCACATACTCTGAAACCCAACGTTCGCTGTACGACGAATTCGGCACATATTCTGAATCCAGACGCAGGTTTGATAACGTCAGCGACACGCCTTCTGAATACCGGAGCAGGTTTGGCCACGGCTACGGCAGGTTTCTTGAATCCCAATGTTTGCTGGACGACGAATTCAGCACATATCCTGAATCCCTATGCAGGTTTGACGACGTCTGCGACGCGTCTTCTGAATCCTGATGCAGGTTTGGCGACGACTGCGGCAGGTTTCTTGAATCCCAATGTTTGCTGGACGACGAATTCAGCACACATTCTGAATCCCTATGCAGGTTTGACGACGTCTGCGACGCGTCTTCTGAATCCTGATGCAGGTTTGGCGACGACTGCAGCAGGATTCTTGATTCCCAGTGTTTGCTGGACGACGTATTCGGCACATATTCTGAACCCCGATGCAAGTTTGACGACGTCTGCGACACGTTTCTTGAATTTCATTGTTTGCTGGACAACGTCTGCGGCACATACTCTGAAACCCAACGTTCGCTGTACGACGAATTCGGCACATATTCTGAATCCAGACGCAGGTTTGATAACGTCAGCGACACGCCTTCTGAATACCGGAGCAGGTTTGGCCACGGCTACGGCAGGTTTCTTGAATCCCAATGTTTGCTGGACGACGAATTCAGCACATATTCTGAATCCCTATGCAGGTTTGACGACGTCTGCGACGCGTCTTCTGAATCCTGATGCAGGTTTGGCGACGACTGCGGCAGGATTCTTGAATCGCAATATTTGCTGGATGACGAATTCGACACATATTCTGAATACCGATGCATGTTTTACGACGTATTCGGCACATATTCTGAACCCCGATGCAAGTTTGACGACGTCTGCGACACGTTTCTTGAATCTCATTGTTTGCTGGACAACGTCTGCGGCACATACTCTGGAACCCAACGTTCGCTGTACAACGAATTCGGCACATATTCTGAATCCAGACGCAGGTTTGATAACGTCAGCGACACGCCTTCTGAATACCGGAGCAGGTTTGGCCACGGCTACGGCAGGTTTCTTGAGTCCCAATGTTTGCTGGACGACGAATTCAGCACATATCCTGAATCCCTATGCAGGTTTGACGACGTCTGCGACGCGTCTTCTGAATCCTGATGCAGGTTTGGCGACGACTGCGGCAGGTTTCTTGAATCCCAATGTTTGCTGGACGACGAATTCAGCACACATTCCGAATCCCTATGCAGGTTTGACGACGTCTGCGACGCGTCTTCTGAATCCTGATGCAGGTTTGGCGACGACTGCAGCAGGATTCTTGATTCCCAGTGTTTGCTGGACGACGTATTCGGCACATATTCTGAACCCCGATGCAAGTTTGACGACGTCTGCGACACGTTTCTTGAATCTCATTGTTTGCTGGACAACGTCTGCGGCACATACTCTGAAACCCAACGTTCGCTGTACGACGAATTCGGCACATATTCTGAATCCAGACGCAGGTTTGATAACGTCAGCGACACGCCTTCTGAATACCGGAGCAGGTTTGGCCACGGCTACGGCAGGTTTCTTGAATCCCAATGTTTGCTGGACGACGAATTCAGCACATATTCTGAATCCCTATGCAGGTTTGACGACGTCTGCGACGCGTCTTCTGAATCCTGATGCAGGTTTGGCGACGACTGCGGCAGGATTCTTGAATCGCAATATTTGCTGGATGACGAATTCGACACATATTCTGAATACCGATGCATGTTTTACGACGTATTCGGCACATATTCTGAACCCCGATGCAAGTTTGACGACGTCTGCGACACGTTTCTTGAATCTCATTGTTTGCTGGACAACGTCTGCGGCACATACTCTGAAACCCAACGTTCGCTGTACGACGAATTCGGCACATATTCTGAATCCAGACGCAGGTTTGATAACGTCAGCGACACGCCTTCTGAATACCGGAGCAGGTTTGGCCACGGCTACGGCAGGTTTCTTGAATCCCAATGTTTGCTGGACGACGAATTCAGCACATATTCTGAATCCCTATGCAGGTTTGACGACGTCTGCGACGCGTCTTCTGAATCCTGATGCAGGTTTGGCGACGACTGCGGCAGGATTCTTGAATCGCAATATTTGCTGGATGACGAATTCGACACATATTCTGAATACCGATGCATGTTTTACGACGTATTCGGCACATATTCTGAACCCCGATGCAAGTTTGACGACGTCTGCGACACGTTTCTTGAATCTCATTGTTTGCTGGACAACGTCTGCGGCACATACTCTGAAACCCAACGTTCGCTGTACGACGAATTCGGCACATATTCTGAATCCAGACGCAGGTTTGATAACGTCAGCGACACGCCTTCTGAATACCGGAGCAGGTTTGGCCACGGCTACGGCAGGTTTCTTGAATCCCAATGTTTGCTGGACGACGAATTCAGCACATATCCTGAATCCCTATGCAGGTTTGACGACGTCTGCGACGCGTCTTCTGAATCCTGATGCAGGTTTGGCGACGACTGCGGCAGGTTTCTTGAATCCCAATGTTTGCTGGACGACGAATTCAGCACAAATTCTGAATCCCTATGCAGGTTTGACGACGTCTGCGACGCGTCTTCTGAATCCTGATGCAGGTTTGGCGACGACTGCAGCAGGATTCTTGATTCCCAGTGTTTGCTGGACGACGTATTCGGCACATATTCTGAACCCCGATGCAAGTTTGACGACGTCTGCGACACGTTTCTTGAATCTCATTGTTTGCTGGACAACGTCTGCGGCACATACTCTGAAACCCAACGTTCGCTGTACGACGAATTCGGCACATATTCTGAATCCAGACGCAGGTTTGATAACGTCAGCGGCACGCCTTCTGAATACCGGAGCAGGTTTGGCCACGGCTACGGCAGGTTTCTTGAATCCCAATATTTGCTGGACGACGAATTCAGCACATATTCTGAATCCCTATGCAGGTTTGACGACGTCTGCGACGCGTCTTCTGAATCCTGATGCAGGTTTGGCGACGACTGCGGCAGGATTCTTGAATCGCAATATTTGCTGGATGACGAATTCGACACATATTCTGAATACCGATGCATGTTTTACGACGTATTCGGCACATATTCTGAACCTCGATGCAAGTTTGACGACGTCTGCGACACGTTTCTTGAATCTCATTGTTTGCTGGACAACGTCTGCGGCACATACTCTGAAACCCAACGTTCGCTGTACGACGAATTCGGCACATATTCTGAATCCAGACGCAGGTTTGATAACGTCAGCGACACGCCTTCTGAATACCGGAGCAGGTTTGGCCACGGCTACGGCAGGTTTCTTGAATCCCAATGTTTGCTGGACGACGAATTCAGCACATATTCTGAATCCCTATGCAGGTTTGACGACGTCTGCGACGCGTCTTCTGAATCCTGATGCAGGTTTGGCGACGACTGCGGCAGGATTCTTGAATCGCAATATTTGCTGGATGACGAATTCGACACATATTCTGAATACCGATGCATGTTTTACGACGTATTCGGCACATATTCTGAACCCCGATGCAAGTTTGACGACGTCTGCGACACGTTTCTTGAATCTCATTGTTTGCTGGACAACGTCTGCGGCACATACTCTGAAACCCAACGTTCGCTGTACGACGAATTCGGCACATATTCTGAATCCAGACGCAGGTTTGATAACGTCAGCGACACGCCTTCTGAATACCGGAGCAGGTTTGGCCACGGCTACGGCAGGTTTCTTGAATCCCAATGTTTGCTGGACGACGAATTCAGCACATATTCTGAATCCCTATGCAGGTTTGACGACGTCTGCGACGCGTCTTCTGAATCCTGATGCAGGTTTGGCGACGACTGCGGCAGGATTCTTGAATCGCAATATTTGCTGGATGACGAATTCGACACATATTCTGAATGCCGATGCATGTTTTACGACGTATTCGGCACATATTCTGAACCCCGATGCAAGTTTGACGACGTCTGCGACACGTTTCTTGAATCTCATTGTTTGCTGGACAACGTCTGCGGCACATACTCTGAAACCCAACGTTCGCTGTACGACGAATTCGGCACATATTCTGAATCCAGACGCAGGTTTGATAACGTCAGCGACACGCCTTCTGAATCCTGATGCAGGTTTGGCGACGACTGCGGCAGGTTTCTTGAATCCCAATGTTTGCTGGACGACGAATTCAGCACAAATTCTGAATCCCTATGCAGGTTTGACGACGTCTGCGACGCGTCTTCTGAATCCTGATGCAGGTTTGGCGACGACTGCAGCAGGATTCTTGATTCCCAGTGTTTGCTGGACGACGTATTCGGCACATATTCTGAACCCCGATGCAAGTTTGACGACGTCTGCGACACGTTTCTTGAATCTCATTGTTTGCTGGACAACGTCTGCGGCACATACTCTGAAACCCAACGTTCGCTGTACGACGAATTCGGCACATATTCTGAATCCAGACGCAGGTTTGATAACGTCAGCGGCACGCCTTCTGAATACCGGAGCAGGTTTGGCCACGGCTACGGCAGGTTTCTTGAATCCCAATGTTTGCTGGACGACGAATTCAGCACATATTCTGAATCCCTATGCAGGTTTGACGACGTCTGCGACGCGTCTTCTGAATCCTGATGCAGGTTTGGCGACGACTGCGGCAGGATTCTTGAATCGCAATATTTGCTGGATGACGAATTCGACACATATTCTGAATACCGATGCATGTTTTACGACGTATTCGGCACATATTCTGAACCCCGATGCAAGTTTGACGACGTCTGCGACACGTTTCTTGAATCTCATTGTTTGCTGGACAACGTCTGCGGCACATACTCTGAAACCCAACGTTCGCTGTACGACGAATTCGGCACATATTCTGAATCCAGACGCAGGTTTGATAACGTCAGCGACACGCCTTCTGAATACCGGAGCAGGTTTGGCCACGGCTACGGCAGGTTTCTTGAATCCCAATGTTTGCTGGACGACGAATTCAGCACATATTCTGAATCCCTATGCAGGTTTGACGACGTCTGCGACGCGTCTTCTGAATCCTGATGCAGGTTTGGCGACGACTGCGGCAGGATTCTTGAATCGCAATATTTGCTGGATGACGAATTCGACACATATTCTGAATACCGATGCATGTTTTACGACGTATTCGGCACATATTCTGAACCCCGATGCAAGTTTGACGACGTCTGCGACACGTTTCTTGAATCTCATTGTTTGCTGGACAACGTCTGCGGCACATACTCTGAAACCCAACGTTCGCTGTACGACGAATTCGGCACATATTCTGAATCCAGACGCAGGTTTGATAACGTCAGCGACACGCCTTCTGAATACCGGAGCAGGTTTGGCCACGGCTACGGCAGGTTTCTTGAATCCCAATGTTTGCTGGACGACGAATTCAGCACATATCCTGAATCCCTATGCAGGTTTGACGACGTCTGCGACGCGTCTTCTGAATCCTGATGCAGGTTTGGCGACGACTGCGGCAGGTTTCTTGAATCCCAATGTTTGCTGGACGACGAATTCAGCACAAATTCTGAATCCCTATGCAGGTTTGACGACGTCTGCGACGCGTCTTCTGAATCCTGATGCAGGTTTGGCGACGACTGCAGCAGGATTCTTGATTCCCAGTGTTTGCTGGACGACGTATTCGGCACATATTCTGAACCCCGATGCAAGTTTGACGACGTCTGCGACACGTTTCTTGAATCTCATTGTTTGCTGGACAACGTCTGCGGCACATACTCTGAAACCCAACGTTCGCTGTACGACGAATTCGGCACATATTCTGAATCCAGACGCAGGTTTGATAACGTCAGCGGCACGCCTTCTGAATACCGGAGCAGGTTTGGCCACGGCTACGGCAGGTTTCTTGAATCCCAATGTTTGCTGGACGACGAATTCAGCACATATTCTGAATCCCTATGCAGGTTTGACGACGTCTGCGACGCGTCTTCTGAATCCTGATGCAGGTTTGGCGACGACTGCGGCAGGATTCTTGAATCGCAATATTTGCTGGATGACGAATTCGACACATATTCTGAATACCGATGCATGTTTTACGACGTATTCGGCACATATTCTGAACCCCGATGCAAGTTTGACGACGTCTGCGACACGTTTCTTGAATCTCATTGTTTGCTGGACAACGTCTGCGGCACATACTCTGAAACCCAACGTTCGCTGTACGACGAATTCGGCACATATTCTGAATCCAGACGCAGGTTTGATAACGTCAGCGACACGCCTTCTGAATACCGGAGCAGGTTTGGCCACGGCTACGGCAGGTTTCTTGAATCCCAATGTTTGCTGGACGACGAATTCAGCACATATTCTGAATCCCTATGCAGGTTTGACGACGTCTGCGACGCGTCTTCTGAATCCTGATGCAGGTTTGGCGACGACTGCGGCAGGATTCTTGAATCGCAATATTTGCTGGATGACGAATTCGACACATATTCTGAATACCGATGCATGTTTTACGACGTATTCGGCACATATTCTGAACCCCGATGCAAGTTTGACGACGTCTGCGACACGTTTCTTGAATCTCATTGTTTGCTGGACAACGTCTGCGGCACATACTCTGAAACCCAACGTTCGCTGTACGACGAATTCGGCACATATTCTGAATCCAGACGCAGGTTTGATAACGTCAGCGACACGCCTTCTGAATACCGGAGCAGGTTTGGCCACGGCTACGGCAGGTTTCTTGAATCCCAATGTTTGCTGGACGACGAATTCAGCACATATTCTGAATCCCTATGCAGGTTTGACGACGTCTGCCACGCGTCTTCTGAATCCTGATGCAGGTTTGGCGACGACTGCGGCAGGATTCTTGAATCGCAATATTTGCTGGATGACGAATTCGACACATATTCTGAATACCGATGCATGTTTTACGACGTATTCGGCACATATTCTGAACCCCGATGCAAGTTTGACGACGTCTGCGACACGTTTCTTGAATCTCATTGTTTGCTGGACAACGTCTGCGGCACATACTCTGAAACCCAACGTTCGCTGTACGACGAATTCGGCACATATTCTGAATCCAGACGCAGGTTTGATAACGTCAGCGACACGCCTTCTGAATACCGGAGCAGGTTTGGCCACGGCTACGGCAGGTTTCTTGAATCCCAATGTTTGCTGGACGACGAATTCAGCACATATTCTGAATCCCTATGCAGGTTTGACGACGTCTGCGACGCGTCTTCTGAATCCTGATGCAGGTTTGGCGACGACTGCGGCAGGATTCTTGAATCGCAATATTTGCTGGATGACGAATTCGACACATATTCTGAATACCGATGCATGTTTTACGACGTATTCGCCACATATTCTGAACCCCGATGCAAGTTTGACGACGTCTGCGACACGTTTCTTGAATCTCATTGTTTGCTGGACAACGTCTGCGGCACATACTCTGAAACCCAACGTTCGCTGTACGACGAATTCGGCACATATTCTGAATCCAGACGCAGGTTTGATAACGTCAGCGACACGCCTTCTGAATACCGGAGCAGGTTTGGCCACGGCTACGGCAGGTTTCTTGAATCCCAATGTTTGCTGGACGACGAATTCAGCACATATTCTGAATCCCTATGCAGGTTTGACGACGTCTGCGACGCGTCTTCTGAATCCTGATGCAGGTTTGGCGACGACTGCGGCAGGATTCTTGAATCGCAATATTTGCTGGATGACGAATTCGACACATATTCTGAATACCGATGCATGTTTTACGACGTATTCGGCACATATTCTGAACCCCGATGCAAGTTTGACGACGTCTGCGACACGTTTCTTGAATCTCATTGTTTGCTGGACAACGTCTGCGGCACATACTCTGAAACCCAACGTTCGCTGTACGACGAATTCGGCACATATTCTGAATCCAGACGCAGGTTTGATAACGTCAGCGACACGCCTTCTGAATACCGGAGCAGGTTTGGCCACGGCTACGGCAGGTTTCTTGAATCCCAATGTTTGCTGGACGACGAATTCAGCACATATCCTGAATCCCTATGCAGGTTTGACGACGTCTGCGACGCGTCTTCTGAATCCTGATGCAGGTTTGGCGACGACTGCGGCAGGTTTCTTGAATCCCAATGTTTGCTGGACGACGAATTCAGCACACATTCTGAATCCCTATGCAGGTTTGACGACGTATGCGACGCGTCTTCTGAATCCTGATGCAGGTTTGGCGACGACTGCAGCAGGATTCTTGATTCCCAGTGTTTGCTGGACGACGTATTCGGCACATATTCTGAACCCCGATGCAAGTTTGACGACGTCTGCGACACGTTTCTTGAATCTCATTGTTTGCTGGACAACGTCTGCGGCACATACTCTGAAACCCAAGGTTCGCTGTACGACGAATTCGGCACATATTCTGAATCCAGACGCAGGTTTGATAACGTCAGCGACACGCCTTCTGAATACCGGAGCAGGTTTGGCCACGGCTACGGCAGGTTTCTTGAATCCCAATGTTTGCTGGACGACGAATTCAGCACATATTCTGAATCCCTATGCAGGTTTGACGACGTCTGCGACGCGTCTTCTGAATCCTGATGCAGGTTTGGCGACGACTGCGGCAGGATTCTTGAATCGCAATATTTGCTGGATGACGAATTCGACACATATTCTGAATACCGATGCATGTTTTGCGACGTATTCGGCACATATTCTGAACCCCGATGCAAGTTTGACGACGTCTGCGACACGTTTCTTGAATCTCATTGTTTGCTGGACAACGTCTGCGGCACATACTCTGAAACCCAAGGTTCGCTGTACGACGAATTCGGCACATATTCTGAATCCAGACGCAGGTTTGATAACGTCAGCGACACGCCTTCTGAATACCGGAGCAGGTTTGGCCACGGCTACGGCAGGTTTCTTGAATCCCAATGTTTGCTGGACGACGAATTCAGCACATATTCTGAATCCCTATGCAGGTTTGACGACGTCTGCGACACGTTTCTTGAATCTCATTGTTTGCTGGACAACGTCTGCGGCACATACTCTGAAACCCAACGTTCGCTGTACGACGAATTCGGCACATATTCTGAATCCAGACGCAGGTTTGATAACGTCAGCGGCACGCCTTCTGAATACCGGAGCAGGTTTGGCCACGGCTACGGCAGGTTTCTTGAATCCCAATGTTTGCTGGACGACGAATTCAGCACATATTCTGAATCCCTATGCAGGTTTGACGACGTCTGCGACGCGTCTTCTGAATCCTGATGCAGGTTTGGCGACGACTGCGGCAGGATTCTTGAATCGCAATATTTGCTGGATGACGAATTCGACACATATTCTGAATACCGATGCATGTTTTACGACGTATTCGGCACATATTCTGAACCCCGATGCAAGTTTGACGACGTCTGCGACACGTTTCTTGAATCTCATTGTTTGCTGGACAACGTCTGCGGCACATACTCTGAAACCCAACGTTCGCTGTACGACGAATTCGGCACATATTCTGAATCCAGACGCAGGTTTGATAACGTCAGCGACACGCCTTCTGAATACCGGAGCAGGTTTGGCCACGGCTAAGGCAGGTTTCTTGAATCCCAATGTTTGCTGGACGACGAATTCAGCACATATTCTGAATCCCTATGCAGGTTTGACGACGTCTGCGACGCGTCTTCTGAATCCTGATGCAGGTTTGGCGACGACTGCGGCAGGATTCTTGAATCGCAATATTTGCTGGATGACGAATTCGACACATATTCTGAATACCGATGCATGTTTTACGACGTATTCGGCACATATTCTGAACCCCGATGCAAGTTTGACGACGTCTGCGACACGTTTCTTGAATCTCATTGTTTGCTGGACAACGTCTGCGGCACATACTCTGAAACCCAACGTTCGCTGTACGACGAATTCGGCACATATTCTGAATCCAGACGCAGGTTTGATAACGTCAGCGACACGCCTTCTGAATACCGGAGCAGGTTTGGCCACGGCTACGGCAGGTTTCTTGAATCCCAATGTTTGCTGGACGACGAATTCAGCACATATCCTGAATCCCTATGCAGGTTTGACGACGTCTGCGACGCGTCTTCTGAATCCTGATGCAGGTTTGGCGACGACTGCGGCAGGTTTCTTGAATCCCAATGTTTGCTGGACGACGAATTCAGCACAAATTCTGAATCCCTATGCAGGTTTGACGACGTCTGCGACGCGTCTTCTGAATCCTGATGCAGGTTTGGCGACGACTGCAGCAGGATTCTTGATTCCCAGTGTTTGCTGGACGACGTATTCGGCACATATTCTGAACCCCGATGCAAGTTTGACGACGTCTGCGACACGTTTCTTGAATCTCATTGTTTGCTGGACAACGTCTGCGGCACATACTCTGAAACCCAACGTTCGCTGTACGACGAATTCGGCACATATTCTGAATCCAGACGCAGGTTTGATAACGTCAGCGGCACGCCTTCTGAATACCGGAGCAGGTTTGGCCACGGCTACGGCAGGTTTCTTGAATCCCAATGTTTGCTGGACGACGAATTCAGCACATATTCTGAATCCCTATGCAGGTTTGACGACGTCTGCGACGCGTCTTCTGAATCCTGATGCAGGTTTGGCGACGACTGCGGCAGGATTCTTGAATCGCAATATTTGCTGGATGACGAATTCGACACATATTCTGAATACCGATGCATGTTTTACGACGTATTCGGCACATATTCTGAACCCCGATGCAAGTTTGACGACGTCTGCGACACGTTTCTTGAATCTCATTGTTTGCTGGACAACGTCTGCGGCACATACTCTGAAACCCAACGTTCGCTGTACGACGAATTCGGCACATATTCTGAATCCAGACGCAGGTTTGATAACGTCAGCGACACGCCTTCTGAATACCGGAGCAGGTTTGGCCACGGCTACGGCAGGTTTCTTGAATCCCAATGTTTGCTGGACGACGAATTCAGCACATATTCTGAATCCCTATGCAGGTTTGACGACGTCTGCGACGCGTCTTCTGAATCCTGATGCAGGTTTGGCGACGACTGCGGCAGGATTCTTGAATCGCAATATTTGCTGGATGACGAATTCGACACATATTCTGAATACCGATGCATGTTTTACGACGTATTCGGCACATATTCTGAACCCCGATGCAAGTTTGACGACGTCTGCGACACGTTTCTTGAATCTCATTGTTTGCTGGACAACGTCTGCGGCACATACTCTGAAACCCAACGTTCGCTGTACGACGAATTCGGCACATATTCTGAATCCAGACGCAGGTTTGATAACGTCAGCGACACGCCTTCTGAATACCGGAGCAGGTTTGGCCACGGCTACGGCAGGTTTCTTGAATCCCAATGTTTGCTGGACGACGAATTCAGCACATATTCTGAATCCCTATGCAGGTTTGACGACGTCTGCCACGCGTCTTCTGAATCCTGATGCAGGTTTGGCGACGACTGCGGCAGGATTCTTGAATCGCAATATTTGCTGGATGACGAATTCGACACATATTCTGAATACCGATGCATGTTTTACGACGTATTCGGCACATATTCTGAACCCCGATGCAAGTTTGACGACGTCTGCGACACGTTTCTTGAATCTCATTGTTTGCTGGACAACGTCTGCGGCACATACTCTGAAACCCAACGTTCGCTGTACGACGAATTCGGCACATATTCTGAATCCAGACGCAGGTTTGATAACGTCAGCGACACGCCTTCTGAATACCGGAGCAGGTTTGGCCACGGCTACGGCAGGTTTCTTGAATCCCAATGTTTGCTGGACGACGAATTCAGCACATATTCTGAATCCCTATGCAGGTTTGACGACGTCTGCGACGCGTCTTCTGAATCCTGATGCAGGTTTGGCGACGACTGCGGCAGGATTCTTGAATCGCAATATTTGCTGGATGACGAATTCGACACATATTCTGAATACCGATGCATGTTTTACGACGTATTCGCCACATATTCTGAACCCCGATGCAAGTTTGACGACGTCTGCGACACGTTTCTTGAATCTCATTGTTTGCTGGACAACGTCTGCGGCACATACTCTGAAACCCAACGTTCGCTGTACGACGAATTCGGCACATATTCTGAATCCAGACGCAGGTTTGATAACGTCAGCGACACGCCTTCTGAATACCGGAGCAGGTTTGGCCACGGCTACGGCAGGTTTCTTGAATCCCAATGTTTGCTGGACGACGAATTCAGCACATATTCTGAATCCCTATGCAGGTTTGACGACGTCTGCGACGCGTCTTCTGAATCCTGATGCAGGTTTGGCGACGACTGCGGCAGGATTCTTGAATCGCAATATTTGCTGGATGACGAATTCGACACATATTCTGAACCCCGATGCAAGTTTGACGACGTCTGCGACACGTTTCTTGAATCTCATTGTTTGCTGGACAACGTCTGCGGCACATACTCTGAAACCCAACGTTCGCTGTACGACGAATTCGGCACATATTCTGAATCCAGACGCAGGTTTGATAACGTCAGCGACACGCCTTCTGAATACCGGAGCAGGTTTGGCCACGGCTACGGCAGGTTTCTTGAATCCCAATGTTTGCTGGACGACGAATTCAGCACATATTCTGAATCCCTATGCAGGTTTGACGACGTCTGCGACGCGTCTTCTGAATCCTGATGCAGGTTTGGCGACGACTGCGGCAGGATTCTTGAATCGCAATATTTGCTGGATGACGAATTCGACACATATTCTGAATACCGATGCATGTTTTACGACGTATTCGGCACATATTCTGAACCCCGATGCAAGTTTGACGACGTCTGCGACACGTTTCTTGAATCTCATTGTTTGCTGGACAACGTCTGCGGCACATACTCTGAAACCCAACGTTCGCTGTACGACGAATTCGGCACATATTCTGAATCCAGACGCAGGTTTGATAACGTCAGCGACACGCCTTCTGAATACCGGAGCAGGTTTGGCCACGGCTACGGCAGGTTTCTTGAATCCCAATGTTTGCTGGACGACGAATTCAGCACATATTCTGAATCCCTATGCAGGTTTGACGACGTCTGCCACGCGTCTTCTGAATCCTGATGCAGGTTTGGCGACGACTGCGGCAGGATTCTTGAATCGCAATATTTGCTGGATGACGAATTCGACACATATTCTGAATACCGATGCATGTTTTACGACGTATTCGGCACATATTCTGAACCCCGATGCAAGTTTGACGACGTCTGCGACACGTTTCTTGAATCTCATTGTTTGCTGGACAACGTCTGCGGCACATACTCTGAAACCCAACGTTCGCTGTACGACGAATTCGGCACATATTCTGAATCCAGACGCAGGTTTGATAACGTCAGCGACACGCCTTCTGAATACCGGAGCAGGTTTGGCCACGGCTACGGCAGGTTTCTTGAATCCCAATGTTTGCTGGACGACGAATTCAGCACATATTCTGAATCCCTATGCAGGTTTGACGACGTCTGCGACGCGTCTTCTGAATCCTGATGCAGGTTTGGCGACGACTGCGGCAGGATTCTTGAATCGCAATATTTGCTGGATGACGAATTCGACACATATTCTGAATACCGATGCATGTTTTACGACGTATTCGGCACATATTCTGAACCCCGATGCAAGTTTGACGACGTCTGCGACACGTTTCTTGAATCTCATTGTTTGCTGGACAACGTCTGCGGCACATACTCTGAAACCCAACGTTCGCTGTACGACGAATTCGGCACATATTCTGAATCCAGACGCAGGTTTGATAACGTCAGCGACACGCCTTCTGAATACCGGAGCAGGTTTGGCCACGGCTACGGCAGGTTTCTTGAATCCCAATGTTTGCTGGACGACGAATTCAGCACATATTCTGAATCCCTATGCAGGTTTGACGACGTCTGCCACGCGTCTTCTGAATCCTGATGCAGGTTTGGCGACGACTGCGGCAGGATTCTTGAATCGCAATATTTGCTGGATGACGAATTCGACACATATTCTGAATACCGATGCATGTTTTACGACGTATTCGGCACATATTCTGAACCCCGATGCAAGTTTGACGACGTCTGCGACACGTTTCTTGAATCTCATTGTTTGCTGGACAACGTCTGCGGCACATACTCTGAAACCCAACGTTCGCTGTACGACGAATTCGGCACATATTCTGAATCCAGACGCAGGTTTGATAACGTCAGCGACACGCCTTCTGAATACCGGAGCAGGTTTGGCCACGGCTACGGCAGGTTTCTTGAATCCCAATGTTTGCTGGACGACGAATTCAGCACATATTCTGAATCCCTATGCAGGTTTGACGACGTCTGCGACGCGTCTTCTGAATCCTGATGCAGGTTTGGCGACGACTGCGGCAGGATTCTTGAATCGCAATATTTGCTGGATGACGAATTCGACACATATTCTGAATACCGATGCATGTTTTACGACGTATTCGCCACATATTCTGAACCCCGATGCAAGTTTGACGACGTCTGCGACACGTTTCTTGAATCTCATTGTTTGCTGGACAACGTCTGCGGCACATACTCTGAAACCCAACGTTCGCTGTACGACGAATTCGGCACATATTCTGAATCCAGACGCAGGTTTGATAACGTCAGCGACACGCCTTCTGAATACCGGAGCAGGTTTGGCCACGGCTACGGCAGGTTTCTTGAATCCCAATGTTTGCTGGACGACGAATTCAGCACATATCCTGAATCCCTATGCAGGTTTGACGACGTCTGCGACGCGTCTTCTGAATCCTGATGCAGGTTTGGCGACGACTGCGGCAGGTTTCTTGAATCCCAATGTTTGCTGGACGACGAATTCAGCACAAATTCTGAATCCCTATGCAGGTTTGACGACGTCTGCGACGCGTCTTCTGAATCCTGATGCAGGTTTGGCGACGACTGCAGCAGGATTCTTGATTCCCAGTGTTTGCTGGACGACGTATTCGGCACATATTCTGAACCCCGATGCAAGTTTGACGACGTCTGCGACACGTTTCTTGAATCTCATTGTTTGCTGGACAACGTCTGCGGCACATACTCTGAAACCCAACGTTCGCTGTACGACGAATTCGGCACATATTCTGAATCCAGACGCAGGTTTGATAACGTCAGCGGCACGCCTTCTGAATACCGGAGCAGGTTTGGCCACGGCTACGGCAGGTTTCTTGAATCCCAATGTTTGCTGGACGACGAATTCAGCACATATTCTGAATCCCTATGCAGGTTTGACGACGTCTGCGACGCGTCTTCTGAATCCTGATGCAGGTTTGGCGACGACTGCGGCAGGATTCTTGAATCGCAATATTTGCTGGATGACGAATTCGACACATATTCTGAATACCGATGCATGTTTTACGACGTATTCGGCACATATTCTGAACCCCGATGCAAGTTTGACGACGTCTGCGACACGTTTCTTGAATCTCATTGTTTGCTGGACAACGTCTGCGGCACATACTCTGAAACCCAACGTTCGCTGTACGACGAATTCGGCACATATTCTGAATCCAGACGCAGGTTTGATAACGTCAGCGACACGCCTTCTGAATACCGGAGCAGGTTTGGCCACGGCTACGGCAGGTTTCTTGAATCCCAATGTTTGCTGGACGACGAATTCAGCACATATTCTGAATCCCTATGCAGGTTTGACGACGTCTGCCACGCGTCTTCTGAATCCTGATGCAGGTTTGGCGACGACTGCGGCAGGATTCTTGAATCGCAATATTTGCTGGATGACGAATTCGACACATATTCTGAATACCGATGCATGTTTTACGACGTATTCGGCACATATTCTGAACCCCGATGCAAGTTTGACGACGTCTGCGACACGTTTCTTGAATCTCATTGTTTGCTGGACAACGTCTGCGGCACATACTCTGAAACCCAACGTTCGCTGTACGACGAATTCGGCACATATTCTGAATCCAGACGCAGGTTTGATAACGTCAGCGACACGCCTTCTGAATACCGGAGCAGGTTTGGCCACGGCTACGGCAGGTTTCTTGAATCCCAATGTTTGCTGGACGACGAATTCAGCACATATTCTGAATCCCTATGCAGGTTTGACGACGTCTGCGACGCGTCTTCTGAATCCTGATGCAGGTTTGGCGACGACTGCGGCAGGATTCTTGAATCGCAATATTTGCTGGATGACGAATTCGACACATATTCTGAATACCGATGCATGTTTTACGACGTATTCGCCACATATTCTGAACCCCGATGCAAGTTTGACGACGTCTGCGACACGTTTCTTGAATCTCATTGTTTGCTGGACAACGTCTGCGGCACATACTCTGAAACCCAACGTTCGCTGTACGACGAATTCGGCACATATTCTGAATCCAGACGCAGGTTTGATAACGTCAGCGACACGCCTTCTGAATACCGGAGCAGGTTTGGCCACGGCTACGGCAGGTTTCTTGAATCCCAATGTTTGCTGGACGACGAATTCAGCACATATTCTGAATCCCTATGCAGGTTTGACGACGTCTGCGACGCGTCTTCTGAATCCTGATGCAGGTTTGGCGACGACTGCGGCAGGATTCTTGAATCGCAATATTTGCTGGATGACGAATTCGACACATATTCTGAATACCGATGCATGTTTTACGACGTATTCGGCACATATTCTGAACCCCGATGCAAGTTTGACGACGTCTGCGACACGTTTCTTGAATCTCATTGTTTGCTGGACAACGTCTGCGGCACATACTCTGAAACCCAACGTTCGCTGTACGACGAATTCGGCACATATTCTGAATCCAGACGCAGGTTTGATAACGTCAGCGACACGCCTTCTGAATACCGGAGCAGGTTTGGCCACGGCTACGGCAGGTTTCTTGAATCCCAATGTTTGCTGGACGACGAATTCAGCACATATCCTGAATCCCTATGCAGGTTTGACGACGTCTGCGACGCGTCTTCTGAATCCTGATGCAGGTTTGGCGACGACTGCGGCAGGTTTCTTGAATCCCAATGTTTGCTGGACGACGAATTCAGCACACATTCTGAATCCCTATGCAGGTTTGACGACGTATGCGACGCGTCTTCTGAATCCTGATGCAGGTTTGGCGACGACTGCAGCAGGATTCTTGATTCCCAGTGTTTGCTGGACGACGTATTCGGCACATATTCTGAACCCCGATGCAAGTTTGACGACGTCTGCGACACGTTTCTTGAATCTCATTGTTTGCTGGACAACGTCTGCGGCACATACTCTGAAACCCAAGGTTCGCTGTACGACGAATTCGGCACATATTCTGAATCCAGACGCAGGTTTGATAACGTCAGCGACACGCCTTCTGAATACCGGAGCAGGTTTGGCCACGGCTACGGCAGGTTTCTTGAATCCCAATGTTTGCTGGACGACGAATTCAGCACATATTCTGAATCCCTATGCAGGTTTGACGACGTCTGCGACGCGTCTTCTGAATCCTGATGCAGGTTTGGCGACGACTGCGGCAGGATTCTTGAATCGCAATATTTGCTGGATGACGAATTCGACACATATTCTGAATACCGATGCATGTTTTGCGACGTATTCGGCACATATTCTGAACCCCGATGCAAGTTTGACGACGTCTGCGACACGTTTCTTGAATCTCATTGTTTGCTGGACAACGTCTGCGGCACATACTCTGAAACCCAACGTTCGCTGTACGACGAATTCGGCACATATTCTGAATCCAGACGCAGGTTTGATAACGTCAGCGACACGCCTTCTGAATACCGGAGCAGGTTTGGCCACGGCTACGGCAGGTTTCTTGAATCCCAATGTTTGCTGGACGACGAATTCAGCACATATTCTGAATCCCTATGCAGGTTTGACGACGTCTGCGACGCGTCTTCTGAATCCTGATGCAGGTTTGGCGACGACTGCGGCAGGATTCTTGAATCGCAATATTTGCTGGATGACGAATTCGACACATATTCTGAATACCGATGCATGTTTTACGACGTATTCGGCACATATTCTGAACCCCGATGCAAGTTTGACGACGTCTGCGACACGTTTCTTGAATCTCATTGTTTGCTGGACAACGTCTGCGGCACATACTCTGAAACCCAACGTTCGCTGTACGACGAATTCGGCACATATTCTGAATCCAGACGCAGGTTTGATAACGTCAGCGACACGCCTTCTGAATACCGGAGCAGGTTTGGCCACGGCTACGGCAGGTTTCTTGAATCCCAATGTTTGCTGGACGACGAATTCAGCACATATTCTGAATCCCTATGCAGGTTTGACGACGTCTGCGACGCGTCTTCTGAATCCTGATGCAGGTTTGGCGACGACTGCGGCAGGTTTCTTGAATCCCAATGTTTGCTGGACGACGAATTCAGCACACATTCTGAATCCCTATGCAGGTTTGACGACGTCTGCGACGCGTCTTCTGAATCCTGATGCAGGTTTGGCGACGACTGCAGCAGGATTCTTGATTCCCAGTGTTTGCTGGACGACGCATTCGGCACATATTCTGAACCCCGATGCAAGTTTGACGACGTCTGCGACACGTTTCTTGAATCTCATTGTTTGCTGGACAACGTCTGCGGCACATACTCTGAAACCCAACGTTCGCTGTACGACGAATTCGGCACATATTCTGAATCCAGACGCAGGTTTGATAACGTCAGCGACACGCCTTCTGAATACCGGAGCAGGTTTGGCCACGGCTACGGCAGGTTTCTTGAATCCCAATGTTTGCTGGACGACGAATTCAGCACATATTCTGAATCCCTATGCAGGTTTGACGACGTCTGCGACGCGTCTTCTGAATCCTGATGCAGGTTTGGCGACGACTGCGGCAGGATTCTTGAATCGCAATATTTGCTGGATGACGAATTCGACACATATTCTGAATACCGATGCATGTTTTACGACGTATTCGGCACATATTCTGAACCCCGATGCAAGTTTGACGACGTCTGCGACACGTTTCTTGAATCTCATTGTTTGCTGGACAACGTCTGCGGCACATACTCTGAAACCCAACGTTCGCTGTACGACGAATTCGGCACATATTCTGAATCCAGACGCAGGTTTGATAACGTCAGCGACACGCCTTCTGAATACCGGAGCAGGTTTGGCCACGGCTACGGCAGGTTTCTTGAATCCCAATGTTTGCTGGACGACGAATTCAGCACATATTCTGAATCCCTATGCAGGTTTGACGACGTCTGCGACGCGTCTTCTGAATCCTGATGCAGGTTTGGCGACGACTGCGGCAGGTTTCTTGAATCCCAATGTTTGCTGGACGACGAATTCAGCACACATTCTGAATCCCTATGCAGGTTTGACGACGTCTGCGACGCGTCTTCTGAATCCTGATGCAGGTTTGGCGACGACTGCAGCAGGATTCTTGATTCCCAGTGTTTGCTGGACGACGCATTCGGCACATATTCTGAACCCCGATGCAAGTTTGACGACGTCTGCGACACGTTTCTTGAATCTCATTGTTTGCTGGACAACGTCTGCGGCACATACTCTGAAACCCAACCTTCGCTGTACGACGAATTCGGCACATATTCTGAATCCAGACGCAGGTTTGATAACGTCAGCGACACGCCTTCTGAATACCGGAGCAGGTTTGGCCACGGCTACGGCAGGTTTCTTGAATCCCAATGTTTGCTGGACGACGAATTCAGCACATATTCTGAATCCCTATGCAGGTTTGACGACGTCTGCGACGCGTCTTCTGAATCCTGATGCAGGTTTGGCGACGACTGCGGCAGGATTCTTGAATCGCAATATTTGCTGGATGACGAATTCGACACATATTCTGAATACCGATGCATGTTTTACGACGTATTCGGCACATATTCTGAACCCCGATGCAAGTTTGACGACGTCTGCGACACGTTTCTTGAATCTCATTGTTTGCTGGACAACATCTGCGGCACATACTCTGAAACCCAACGTTCGCTGTACGACGAATTCGGCACATATTCTGAATCCAGACGCAGGTTTGATAACGTCAGCGACACGCCTTCTGAATACCGGAGCAGGTTTGGCCACGGCTACGGCAGGTTTCTTGAATCCCAATGTTTGCTGGACGACGAATTCAGCACACATTCTGAATCCCTATGCAGGTTTGACGACGTATGCGACGCGTCTTCTGAATCCTGATGCAGGTTTGGCGACGACTGCAGCAGGATTCTTGATTCCCAGTGTTTGCTGGACGACGTATTCGGCACATATTCTGAACCCCGATGCAAGTTTGACGACGTCTGCGACACGTTTCTTGAATCTCATTGTTTGCTGGACAACGTCTGCGGCACATACTCTGAAACCCAACGTTCGCTGTACGACGAATTCGGCACATATTCTGAATCCAGACGCAGGTTTGATAACGTCAGCGACACGCCTTCTGAATACCGGAGCAGGTTTGGCCACGGCTACGGCAGGTTTCTTGAATCCCAATGTTTGCTGGACGACGAATTCAGCACATATCCTGAATCCCTATGCAGGTTTGACGACGTCTGCGACGCGTCTTCTGAATCCTGATGCAGGTTTGGCGACGACTGCGGCAGGTTTCTTGAATCCCAATGTTTGCTGGACGACGAATTCAGCACACATTCTGAATCCCTATGCAGGTTTGACGACGTATGCGACGCGTCTTCTGAATCCTGATGCAGGTTTGGCGACGACTGCAGCAGGATTCTTGATTCCCAGTGTTTGCTGGACGACGTATTCGGCACATATTCTGAACCCCGATGCAAGTTTGACGACGTCTGCGACACGTTTCTTGAATCTCATTGTTTGCTGGACAACGTCTGCGGCACATACTCTGAAACCCAACGTTCGCTGTACGACGAATTCGGCACATATTCTGAATCCAGACGCAGGTTTGATAACGTCAGCGACACGCCTTCTGAATACCGGAGCAGGTTTGGCCACGGCTACGGCAGGTTTCTTGAATCCCAATGTTTGCTGGACGACGAATTCAGCACATATTCTGAATCCCTATGCAGGTTTGACGACGTCTGCGACGCGTCTTCTGAATCCTGATGCAGGTTTGGCGACGACTGCGGCAGGATTCTTGAATCGCAATATTTGCTGGATGACGAATTCGACACATATTCTGAATACCGATGCATGTTTTACGACGTATTCGGCACATATTCTGAACCCCGATGCAAGTTTGACGACGTCTGCGACACGTTTCTTGAATCTCATTGTTTGCTGGACAACGTCTGCGGCACATACTCTGAAACCCAACGTTCGCTGTACGACGAATTCGGCACATATTCTGAATCCAGACGCAGGTTTGATAACGTCAGCGACACGCCTTCTGAATACCGGAGCAGGTTTGGCCACGGCTACGGCAGGTTTCTTGAATCCCAATGTTTGCTGGACGACGAATTCAGCACATATTCTGAATCCCTATGCAGGTTTGACGACGTCTGCGACGCGTCTTCTGAATCCTGATGCAGGTTTGGCGACGACTGCGGCAGGATTCTTGAATCGCAATATTTGCTGGATGACGAATTCGACACATATTCTGAATACCGATGCATGTTTTACGACGTATTCGGCACATATTCTGAACCCCGATGCAAGTTTGACGACGTCTGCGACACGTTTCTTGAATCTCATTGTTTGCTGGACAACGTCTGCGGCACATACTCTGAAACCCAACGTTCGCTGTACGACGAATTCGGCACATATTCTGAATCCAGACGCAGGTTTGATAACGTCAGCGACACGCCTTCTGAATACCGGAGCAGGTTTGGCCACGGCTACGGCAGGTTTCTTGAATCCCAATGTTTGCTGGACGACGAATTCAGCACATATTCTGAATCCCTATGCAGGTTTGACGACGTCTGCGACGCGTCTTCTGAATCCTGATGCAGGTTTGGCGACGACTGCGGCAGGTTTCTTGAATCCCAATGTTTGCTGGACGACGAATTCAGCACACATTCTGAATCCCTATGCAGGTTTGACGACGTCTGCGACGCGTCTTCTGAATCCTGATGCAGGTTTGGCGACGACTGCAGCAGGATTCTTGATTCCCAGTGTTTGCTGGACGACGTGTTCGGCACATATTCTGAACCCCGATGCAAGTTTGACGACGTCTGCGACACGTTTCTTGAATCTCATTGTTTGCTGGACAACGTCTGCGGCACATACTCTGAAACCCAACGTTCGCTGTACGACGAATTCGGCACATATTCTGAATCCAGACGCAGGTTTGATAACGTCAGCGACACGCCTTCTGAATACCGGAGCAGGTTTGGCCACGGCTACGGCAGGTTTCTTGAATCCCAATGTTTGCTGGACGACGAATTCAGCACATATTCTGAATCCCTATGCAGGTTTGACGACGTCTGCGACGCGTCTTCTGAATCCTGATGCAGGTTTGGCGACGACTGCGGCAGGATTCTTGAATCGCAATATTTGCTGGATGACGAATTCGACACATATTCTGAATACCGATGCATGTTTTACGACGTATTCGGCACATATTCTGAACCCCGATGCAAGTTTGACGACGTCTGCGACACGTTTCTTGAATCTCATTGTTTGCTGGACAACGTCTGCGGCACATACTCTGAAACCCAACGTTCGCTGTACGACGAATTCGGCACATATTCTGAATCCAGACGCAGGTTTGATAACGTCAGCGACACGCCTTCTGAATACCGGAGCAGGTTTGGCCACGGCTACGGCAGGTTTCTTGAATCCCAATGTTTGCTGGACGACGAATTCAGCACATATTCTGAATCCCTATGCAGGTTTGACGACGTCTGCGACGCGTCTTCTGAATCCTGATGCAGGTTTGGCGACGACTGCGGCAGGATTCTTGAATCGCAATATTTGCTGGATGACGAATTCGACACATATTCTGAATACCGATGCATGTTTTACGACGTATTCGGCACATATTCTGAACCCCGATGCAAGTTTGACGACGTCTGCGACACGTTTCTTGAATCTCATTGTTTGCTGGACAACGTCTGCGGCACATACTCTGAAACCCAACGTTCGCTGTACGACGAACTCGGCACATATTCTGAATCCAGACGCAGGTTTGATAACGTCAGCGACACGCCTTCTGAATACCGCAGCAGGTTTGGCCACGGCTACGGCAGGTTTCTTGAATCCCAATGTTTGCTGGACGACGAATTCAGCACATATTCTGAATCCCTATGCAGGTTTGACGACGTCTGCGACGCGTCTTCTGAATCCTGATGCAGGTTTGGCGACGACTGCGGCAGGATTCTTGAATCGCAATATTTGCTGGATGACGAATTCGACACATATTCTGAATACCGATGCATGTTTTACGACGTATTCGGCACATATTCTGAACCCCGATGCAAGTTTGACGACGTCTGCGACACGTTTCTTGAATCTCATTGTTTGCTGGACAACGTCTGCGGCACATACTCTGAAACCCAACGTTCGCTGTACGACGAATTCGGCACATATTCTGAATCCAGACGCAGGTTTGATAACGTCAGCGACACGCCTTCTGAATACCGGAGCAGGTTTGGCCACGGCTACGGCAGGTTTCTTGAATCCCAATGTTTGCTGGACGACGAATTCAGCACATATTCTGAATCCCTATGCAGGTTTGACGACGTCTGCGACGCGTCTTCTGAATCCTGATGCAGGTTTGGCGACGACTGCGGCAGGATTCTTGAATCGCAATATTTGCTGGATGACGAATTCGACACATATTCTGAATACCGATGCATGTTTTACGACGTATTCGGCACATATTCTGAACCCCGATGCAAGTTTGACGACGTCTGCGACACGTTTCTTGAATCTCATTGTTTGCTGGACAACGTCTGCGGCACATACTCTGAAACCCAACGTTCGCTGTACGACGAATTCGGCACATATTCTGAATCCAGACGCAGGTTTGATAACGTCAGCGACACGCCTTCTGAATACCGGAGCAGGTTTGGCCACGGCTACGGCAGGTTTCTTGAATCCCAATGTTTGCTGGACGACGAATTCAGCACATATCCTGAATCCCTATGCAGGTTTGACGACGTCTGCGACGCGTCTTCTGAATCCTGATGCAGGTTTGGCGACGACTGCGGCAGGTTTCTTGAATCCCAATGTTTGCTGGACGACGAATTCAGCACACATTCTGAATCCCTATGCAGGTTTGACGACGTCTGCGACGCGTCTTCTGAATCCTGATGCAGGTTTGGCGACGACTGCAGCAGGATTCTTGATTCCCAGTGTTTGCTGGACGACGTATTCGGCACATATTCTGAACCCCGATGCAAGTTTGACGACGTCTGCGACACGTTTCTTGAATCTCATTGTTTGCTGGACAACGTCTGCGGCACATACTCTGAAACCCAACGTTCGCTGTACGACGAATTCGGCACATATTCTGAATCCAGACGCAGGTTTGATAACGTCAGCGACACGCCTTCTGAATACCGGAGCAGGTTTGGCCACGGCTACGGCAGGTTTCTTGAATCCCAATGTTTGCTGGACGACGAATTCAGCACATATTCTGAATCCCTATGCAGGTTTGACGACGTCTGCGACGCGTCTTCTGAATCCTGATGCAGGTTTGGCGACGACTGCGGCAGGATTCTTGAATCGCAATATTTGCTGGATGACGAATTCGACACATATTCTGAATACCGATGCATGTTTTACGACGTATTCGGCACATATTCTGAACCCCGATGCAAGTTTGACGACGTCTGCGACACGTTTCTTGAATCTCATTGTTTGCTGGACAACGTCTGCGGCACATACTCTGAAACCCAACGTTCGCTGTACGACGAATTCGGCACATATTCTGAATCCAGACGCAGGTTTGATAACGTCAGCGACACGCCTTCTGAATACCGGAGCAGGTTTGGCCACGGCTACGGCAGGTTTCTTGAATCCCAATGTTTGCTGGACGACGAATTCAGCACATATTCTGAATCCCTATGCAGGTTTGACGACGTCTGCGACGCGTCTTCTGAATTCCGATGCTGGTTTGGCGTCGACTGCAGCAGGATTCTTGATTCCCAGTGTTTGCTGGACGACGAATTCGGCACATATTCTGAATCCCGATGCATGTTTGACGACGTCTGCGACACTTATTCTGAATCCCGATGCATGTTTGGTAACCTCTGCGACACGTCTTCTGAATTCCGATGCAGGTTTGGCCACGGCTACGGCAGGTTTCTTGAATCCCAATGTTTGCTGGACGACGAATTCAGCACATATTCTGAATCCCTATGCAGGTTTGACGACGTCTGCGACGCGTCTTCTGAATCCTGATGCAGGTTTGGCGACGACTGCGGCAGGATTCTTGAATCGCAATATTTGCTGGATGACGAATTCGACACATATTCTGAATACCGATGCATGTTTTACGACGTATTCGGCACATATTCTGAACCCCGATGCAAGTTTGACGACGTCTGCGACACGTTTCTTGAATCTCATTGTTTGCTGGACAACGTCTGCGGCACATACTCTGAAACCCAACGTTCGCTGTACGACGAATTCGGCACATATTCTGAATCCAGACGCAGGTTTGATAACGTCAGCGACACGCCTTCTGAATACCGGAGCAGGTTTGGCCACGGCTACGGCAGGTTTCTTGAATCCCAATGTTTGCTGGACGACGAATTCAGCACATATTCTGAATCCCTATGCAGGTTTGACGACGTCTGCGACGCGTCTTCTGAATCCTGATGCAGGTTTGGCGACGACTGCGGCAGGATTCTTGAATCGCAATATTTGCTGGATGACGAATTCGACACATATTCTGAATACCGATGCATGTTTTACGACGTATTCGGCACATATTCTGAACCCCGATGCAAGTTTGACGACGTCTGCGACACGTTTCTTGAATCTCATTGTTTGCTGGACAACGTCTGCGGCACATACTCTGAAACCCAACGTTCGCTGTACGACGAATTCGGCACATATTCTGAATCCAGACGCAGGTTTGATAACGTCAGCGACACGCCTTCTGAATACCGGAGCAGGTTTGGCCACGGCTACGGCAGGTTTCTTGAATCCCAATGTTTGCTGGACGACGAATTCAGCACATATTCTGAATCCCTATGCAGGTTTGACGACGTCTGCGACGCGTCTTCTGAATCCTGATGCAGGTTTGGCGACGACTGCGGCAGGTTTCTTGAATCCCAATGTTTGCTGGACGACGAATTCAGCACACATTCTGAATCCCTATGCAGGTTTGACGACGTCTGCGACGCGTCTTCTGAATCCTGATGCAGGTTTGGCGACGACTGCAGCAGGATTCTTGATTCCCAGTGTTTGCTGGACGACGTGTTCGGCACATATTCTGAACCCCGATGCAAGTTTGACGACGTCTGCGACACGTTTCTTGAATCTCATTGTTTGCTGGACAACGTCTGCGGCACATACTCTGAAACCCAACGTTCGCTGTACGACGAATTCGGCACATATTCTGAATCCAGACGCAGGTTTGATAACGTCAGCGACACGCCTTCTGAATACCGGAGCAGGTTTGGCCACGGCTACGGCAGGTTTCTTGAATCCCAATGTTTGCTGGACGACGAATTCAGCACATATTCTGAATCCCTATGCAGGTTTGACGACGTCTGCGACGCGTCTTCTGAATCCTGATGCAGGTTTGGCGACGACTGCGGCAGGATTCTTGAATCGCAATATTTGCTGGATGACGAATTCGACACATATTCTGAATACCGATGCATGTTTTACGACGTATTCGGCACATATTCTGAACCCCGATGCAAGTTTGACGACGTCTGCGACACGTTTCTTGAATCTCATTGTTTGCTGGACAACGTCTGCGGCACATACTCTGAAACCCAACGTTCGCTGTACGACGAATTCGGCACATATTCTGAATCCAGACGCAGGTTTGATAACGTCAGCGACACGCCTTCTGAATACCGGAGCAGGTTTGGCCACGGCTACGGCAGGTTTCTTGAATCCCAATGTTTGCTGGACGACGAATTCAGCACATATTCTGAATCCCTATGCAGGTTTGACGACGTCTGCGACGCGTCTTCTGAATCCTGATGCAGGTTTGGCGACGACTGCGGCAGGATTCTTGAATCGCAATATTTGCTGGATGACGAATTCGACACATATTCTGAATACCGATGCATGTTTTACGACGTATTCGGCACATATTCTGAACCCCGATGCAAGTTTGACGACGTCTGCGACACGTTTCTTGAATCTCATTGTTTGCTGGACAACGTCTGCGGCACATACTCTGAAACCCAACGTTCGCTGTACGACGAATTCGGCACATATTCTGAATCCAGACGCAGGTTTGATAACGTCAGCGACACGCCTTCTGAATACCGGAGCAGGTTTGGCCACGGCTACGGCAGGTTTCTTGAATCCCAATGTTTGCTGGACGACGAATTCAGCACATATTCTGAATCCCTATGCAGGTTTGACGACGTCTGCGACGCGTCTTCTGAATCCTGATGCAGGTTTGGCGACGACTGCGGCAGGTTTCTTGAATCCCAATGTTTGCTGGACGACGAATTCAGCACACATTCTGAATCCCTATGCAGGTTTGACGACGTCTGCGACGCGTCTTCTGAATCCTGATGCAGGTTTGGCGACGACTGCAGCAGGATTCTTGATTCCCAGTGTTTGCTGGACGACGTGTTCGGCACATATTCTGAACCCCGATGCAAGTTTGACGACGTCTGCGACACGTTTCTTGAATCTCATTGTTTGCTGGACAACGTCTGCGGCACATACTCTGAAACCCAACGTTCGCTGTACGACGAATTCGGCACATATTCTGAATCCAGACGCAGGTTTGATAACGTCAGCGACACGCCTTCTGAATACCGGAGCAGGTTTGGCCACGGCTACGGCAGGTTTCTTGAATCCCAATGTTTGCTGGACGACGAATTCAGCACATATTCTGAATCCCTATGCAGGTTTGACGACGTCTGCGACGCGTCTTCTGAATCCTGATGCAGGTTTGGCGACGACTGCGGCAGGATTCTTGAATCGCAATATTTGCTGGATGACGAATTCGACACATATTCTGAATACCGATGCATGTTTTACGACGTATTCGGCACATATTCTGAACCCCGATGCAAGTTTGACGACGTCTGCGACACGTTTCTTGAATCTCATTGTTTGCTGGACAACGTCTGCGGCACATACTCTGAAACCCAACGTTCGCTGTACGACGAATTCGGCACATATTCTGAATCCAGACGCAGGTTTGATAACGTCAGCGACACGCCTTCTGAATACCGGAGCAGGTTTGGCCACGGCTACGGCAGGTTTCTTGAATCCCAATGTTTGCTGGACGACGAATTCAGCACATATTCTGAATCCCTATGCAGGTTTGACGACGTCTGCGACGCGTCTTCTGAATCCTGATGCAGGTTTGGCGACGACTGCGGCAGGATTCTTGAATCGCAATATTTGCTGGATGACGAATTCGACACATATTCTGAATACCGATGCATGTTTTACGACGTATTCGGCACATATTCTGAACCCCGATGCAAGTTTGACGACGTCTGCGACACGTTTCTTGAATCTCATTGTTTGCTGGACAACGTCTGCGGCACATACTCTGAAACCCAACGTTCGCTGTACGACGAACTCGGCACATATTCTGAATCCAGACGCAGGTTTGATAACGTCAGCGACACGCCTTCTGAATACCGGAGCAGGTTTGGCCACGGCTACGGCAGGTTTCTTGAATCCCAATGTTTGCTGGACGACGAATTCAGCACATATTCTGAATCCCTATGCAGGTTTGACGACGTCTGCGACGCGTCTTCTGAATCCTGATGCAGGTTTGGCGACGACTGCGGCAGGATTCTTGAATCGCAATATTTGCTGGATGACGAATTCGACACATATTCTGAATACCGATGCATGTTTTACGACGTATTCGGCACATATTCTGAACCCCGATGCAAGTTTGACGACGTCTGCGACACGTTTCTTGAATCTCATTGTTTGCTGGACAACGTCTGCGGCACATACTCTGAAACCCAACGTTCGCTGTACGACGAATTCGGCACATATTCTGAATCCAGACGCAGGTTTGATAACGTCAGCGACACGCCTTCTGAATACCGGAGCAGGTTTGGCCACGGCTACGGCAGGTTTCTTGAATCCCAATGTTTGCTGGACGACGAATTCAGCACATATTCTGAATCCCTATGCAGGTTTGACGACGTCTGCGACGCGTCTTCTGAATCCTGATGCAGGTTTGGCGACGACTGCGGCAGGATTCTTGAATCGCAATATTTGCTGGATGACGAATTCGACACATATTCTGAATACCGATGCATGTTTTACGACGTATTCGGCACATATTCTGAACCCCGATGCAAGTTTGACGACGTCTGCGACACGTTTCTTGAATCTCATTGTTTGCTGGACAACGTCTGCGGCACATACTCTGAAACCCAACGTTCGCTGTACGACGAATTCGGCACATATTCTGAATCCAGACGCAGGTTTGATAACGTCAGCGACACGCCTTCTGAATACCGGAGCAGGTTTGGCCACGGCTACGGCAGGTTTCTTGAATCCCAATGTTTGCTGGACGACGAATTCAGCACATATCCTGAATCCCTATGCAGGTTTGACGACGTCTGCGACGCGTCTTCTGAATCCTGATGCAGGTTTGGCGACGACTGCGGCAGGTTTCTTGAATCCCAATGTTTGCTGGACGACGAATTCAGCACACATTCTGAATCCCTATGCAGGTTTGACGACGTCTGCGACGCGTCTTCTGAATCCTGATGCAGGTTTGGCGACGACTGCAGCAGGATTCTTGATTCCCAGTGTTTGCTGGACGACGTATTCGGCACATATTCTGAACCCCGATGCAAGTTTGACGACGTCTGCGACACGTTTCTTGAATCTCATTGTTTGCTGGACAACGTCTGCGGCACATACTCTGAAACCCAACGTTCGCTGTACGACGAATTCGGCACATATTCTGAATCCAGACGCAGGTTTGATAACGTCAGCGACACGCCTTCTGAATACCGGAGCAGGTTTGGCCACGGCTACGGCAGGTTTCTTGAATCCCAATGTTTGCTGGACGACGAATTCAGCACATATTCTGAATCCCTATGCAGGTTTGACGACGTCTGCGACGCGTCTTCTGAATCCTGATGCAGGTTTGGCGACGACTGCGGCAGGATTCTTGAATCGCAATATTTGCTGGATGACGAATTCGACACATATTCTGAATACCGATGCATGTTTTACGACGTATTCGGCACATATTCTGAACCCCGATGCAAGTTTGACGACGTCTGCGACACGTTTCTTGAATCTCATTGTTTGCTGGACAACGTCTGCGGCACATACTCTGAAACCCAACGTTCGCTGTACGACGAATTCGGCACATATTCTGAATCCAGACGCAGGTTTGATAACGTCAGCGACACGCCTTCTGAATACCGGAGCAGGTTTGGCCACGGCTACGGCAGGTTTCTTGAATCCCAATGTTTGCTGGACGACGAATTCAGCACATATTCTGAATCCCTATGCAGGTTTGACGACGTCTGCGACGCGTCTTCTGAATTCCGATGCTGGTTTGGCGTCGACTGCAGCAGGATTCTTGATTCCCAGTGTTTGCTGGACGACGAATTCGGCACATATTCTGAATCCCGATGCATGTTTGACGACGTCTGCGACACTTATTCTGAATCCCGATGCATGTTTGGTAACCTCTGCGACACGTCTTCTGAATTCCGATGCAGGTTTGGCCACGGCTACGGCAGGTTTCTTGAATCCCAATGTTTGCTGGACGACGAATTCAGCACATATTCTGAATCCCTATGCAGGTTTGACGACGTCTGCGACGCGTCTTCTGAATCCTGATGCAGGTTTGGCGACGACTGCGGCAGGATTCTTGAATCGCAATATTTGCTGGATGACGAATTCGACACATATTCTGAATACCGATGCATGTTTTACGACGTATTCGGCACATATTCTGAACCCCGATGCAAGTTTGACGACGTCTGCGACACGTTTCTTGAATCTCATTGTTTGCTGGACAACGTCTGCGGCACATACTCTGAAACCCAACGTTCGCTGTACGACGAATTCGGCACATATTCTGAATCCCTATGCAGGTTTGACGACGTCTGCGACGCGTCTTCTGAATCCTGATGCAGGTTTGGCGACGACTGCGGCAGGATTCTTGAATCGCAATATTTGCTGGATGACGAATTCGACACATATTCTGAACCCCGATGCAAGTTTGACGACGTCTGCGACACGTTTCTTGAATCTCATTGTTTGCTGGACAACGTCTGCGGCACATACTCTGAAACCCAACGTTCGCTGTACGACGAATTCGGCACATATTCTGAATCCAGACGCAGGTTTGATAACGTCAGCGACACGCCTTCTGAATACCGGAGCAGGTTTGGCCACGGCTACGGCAGGTTTCTTGAATCCCAATGTTTGCTGGACGACGAATTCAGCACATATCCTGAATCCCTATGCAGGTTTGACGACGTCTGCGACGCGTCTTCTGAATCCTGATGCAGGTTTGGCGACGACTGCGGCAGGTTTCTTGAATCCCAATGTTTGCTGGACGACGAATTCAGCACACATTCTGAATCCCTATGCAGGTTTGACGACGTCTGCGACGCGTCTTCTGAATCCTGATGCAGGTTTGGCGACGACTGCAGCAGGATTCTTGATTCCCAGTGTTTGCTGGACGACGTATTCGGCACATATTCTGAACCCCGATGCAAGTTTGACGACGTCTGCGACACGTTTCTTGAATCTCATTGTTTGCTGGACAACGTCTGCGGCACATACTCTGAAACCCAACGTTCGCTGTACGACGAATTCGGCACATATTCTGAATCCAGACGCAGGTTTGATAACGTCAGCGACACGCCTTCTGAATACCGGAGCAGGTTTGGCCACGGCTACGGCAGGTTTCTTGAATCCCAATGTTTGCTGGACGACGAATTCAGCACATATTCTGAATCCCTATGCAGGTTTGACGACGTCTGCGACGCGTCTTCTGAATCCTGATGCAGGTTTGGCGACGACTGCGGCAGGATTCTTGAATCGCAATATTTGCTGGATGACGAATTCGACACATATTCTGAATACCGATGCATGTTTTACGACGTATTCGGCACATATTCTGAACCCCGATGCAAGTTTGACGACGTCTGCGACACGTTTCTTGAATCTCATTGTTTGCTGGACAACGTCTGCGGCACATACTCTGAAACCCAACGTTCGCTGTACGACGAATTCGGCACATATTCTGAATCCAGACGCAGGTTTGATAACGTCAGCGACACGCCTTCTGAATACCGGAGCAGGTTTGGCCACGGCTACGGCAGGTTTCTTGAATCCCAATGTTTGCTGGACGACGAATTCAGCACATATTCTGAATCCCTATGCAGGTTTGACGACGTCTGCGACGCGTCTTCTGAATCCTGATGCAGGTTTGGCGACGACTGCGGCAGGATTCTTGAATCGCAATATTTGCTGGATGACGAATTCGACACATATTCTGAATACCGATGCATGTTTTACGACGTATTCGGCACATATTCTGAACCCCGATGCAAGTTTGACGACGTCTGCGACACGTTTCTTGAATCTCATTGTTTGCTGGACAACGTCTGCGGCACATACTCTGAAACCCAACGTTCGCTGTACGACGAATTCGGCACATATTCTGAATCCAGACGCAGGTTTGATAACGTCAGCGACACGCCTTCTGAATACCGGAGCAGGTTTGGCCACGGCTACGGCAGGTTTCTTGAATCCCAATGTTTGCTGGACGACGAATTCAGCACATATTCTGAATCCCTATGCAGGTTTGACGACGTCTGCGACGCGTCTTCTGAATCCTGATGCAGGTTTGGCGACGACTGCAGCAGGATTCTTGATTCCCAGTGTTTGCTGGACGACGTGTTCGGCACATATTCTGAACCCCGATGCAAGTTTGACGACGTCTGCGACACGTTTCTTGAATCTCATTGTTTGCTGGACAACGTCTGCGGCACATACTCTGAAACCCAACGTTCGCTGTACGACGAATTCGGCACATATTCTGAATCCAGACGCAGGTTTGATAACGTCAGCGACACGCCTTCTGAATACCGGAGCAGGTTTGGCCACGGCTACGGCAGGTTTCTTGAATCCCAATGTTTGCTGGACGACGAATTCAGCACATATTCTGAATCCCTATGCAGGTTTGACGACGTCTGCGACGCGTCTTCTGAATCCTGATGCAGGTTTGGCGACGACTGCGGCAGGATTCTTGAATCGCAATATTTGCTGGATGACGAATTCGACACATATTCTGAATACCGATGCATGTTTTACGACGTATTCGGCACATATTCTGAACCCCGATGCAAGTTTGACGACGTCTGCGACACGTTTCTTGAATCTCATTGTTTGCTGGACAACGTCTGCGGCACATACTCTGAAACCCAACGTTCGCTGTACGACGAATTCGGCACATATTCTGAATCCAGACGCAGGTTTGATAACGTCAGCGACACGCCTTCTGAATACCGGAGCAGGTTTGGCCACGGCTACGGCAGGTTTCTTGAATCCCAATGTTTGCTGGACGACGAATTCAGCACATATTCTGAATCCCTATGCAGGTTTGACGACGTCTGCGACGCGTCTTCTGAATCCTGATGCAGGTTTGGCGACGACTGCGGCAGGATTCTTGAATCGCAATATTTGCTGGATGACGAATTCGACACATATTCTGAATACCGATTCATGTTTTACGACGTATTCGGCACATATTCTGAACCCCGATGCAAGTTTGACGACGTCTGCGACACGTTTCTTGAATCTCATTGTTTGCTGGACAACGTCTGCGGCACATACTCTGAAACCCAACGTTCGCTGTACGACGAATTCGGCACATATTCTGAATCCAGACGCAGGTTTGATAACGTCAGCGACACGCCTTCTGAATACCGGAGCAGGTTTGGCCACGGCTACGGCAGGTTTCTTGAATCCCAATGTTTGCTGGACGACGAATTCAGCACATATCCTGAATCCCTATGCAGGTTTGACGACGTCTGCGACGCGTCTTCTGAATCCTGATGCAGGTTTGGCGACGACTGCGGCAGGTTTCTTGAATCCCAATGTTTGCTGGACGACGAATTCAGCACACATTCTGAATCCCTATGCAGGTTTGACGACGTCTGCGACGCGTCTTCTGAATCCTGATGCAGGTTTGGCGACGACTGCAGCAGGATTCTTGATTCCCAGTGTTTGCTGGACGACGTATTCGGCACATATTCTGAACCCCGATGCAAGTTTGACGACGTCTGCGACACGTTTCTTGAATCTCATTGTTTGCTGGACAACGTCTGCGGCACATACTCTGAAACCCAACGTTCGCTGTACGACGAATTCGGCACATATTCTGAATCCAGACGCAGGTTTGATAACGTCAGCGACACGCCTTCTGAATACCGGAGCAGGTTTGGCCACGGCTACGGCAGGTTTCTTGAATCCCAATGTTTGCTGGACGACGAATTCAGCACATATTCTGAATCCCTATGCAGGTTTGACGACGTCTGCGACGCGTCTTCTGAATTCCGATGCTGGTTTGGCGTCGACTGCAGCAGGATTCTTGATTCCCAGTGTTTGCTGGACGACGAATTCGGCACATATTCTGAATCCCGATGCATGTTTGACGACGTCTGCGACACTTATTCTGAATCCCGATGCATGTTTGGTAACCTCTGCGACACGTCTTCTGAATTCCGATGCAGGTTTGGCCACGGCTACGGCAGGTTTCTTGAATCCCAATGTTTGCTGGACGACGAATTCAGCACATATTCTGAATCCCTATGCAGGTTTGACGACGTCTGCGACGCGTCTTCTGAATCCTGATGCAGGTTTGGCGACGACTGCGGCAGGATTCTTGAATCGCAATATTTGCTGGATGACGAATTCGACACATATTCTGAATACCGATGCATGTTTTACGACGTATTCGGCACATATTCTGAACCCCGATGCAAGTTTGACGACGTCTGCGACACGTTTCTTGAATCTCATTGTTTGCTGGACAACGTCTGCGGCACATACTCTGAAACCCAACGTTCGCTGTACGACGAATTCGGCACATATTCTGAATCCAGACGCAGGTTTGATAATGTCAGCGACACGCCTTCTGAATACCGGAGCAGGTTTGGCCACGGCTACGGCAGGTTTCTTGATTCCCAGTGTTTGCTGGACGACGTATTCGGCACATATTCTGAACCCTGATGCAAGTTTGACGACGTCTGCGACACGTTTCTTGAATCTCATTGTTTGCTGGACAACGTCTGCGGCACATACTCTGAAACCCAACGTTCGCTGTACGACGAATTCGGCACATATTCTGAATCCAGACGCAGGCTTGATAACGTCAGCGACACGCCTTCTGAATACCGGAGCAGGTTTGGCCACGGCTACGGCAGGTTTCTTGAATCCCAATGTTTGCTGGACGACGAATTCAGCACACATTCTGAATCCCTATGCAGGTTTGACGACGTCTGCGACGCGTCTTCTGAATCCTGATGCAGGTTTGGCGACGACTGCAGCAGGATTCTTGATTCCCAGTGTTTGCTGGACGACGTATTCGGCACATATTCTGAACCCCGATGCAAGTTTGACGACGTCTGCGACACGTTTCTTGAATCTCATTGTTTGCTGGACAACGTCTGCGGCACATACTCTGAAACCCAACGTTCGCTGTACGACGAATTCGGCACATATTCTGAATCCAGACGCAGGTTTGATAATGTCAGCGACACGCCTTCTGAATACCGGAGCAGGTTTGGCCACGGCTGCGGCAGGTTTCTTGAATCCCAATGTTTGCTGGACGACGAATTCAGCACATATTCTGAATCCCTATGCAGGTTTGACGACGTCTGCGACGCGTCTTCTGAATCCTGATGCAGGTTTGGCGACGACTGCGGCAGGATTCTTGAATCGCAATATTTGCTGGATGACGAATTCGACACATATTCTGAATACCGATGCATGTTTTACGACGTATTCGGCACATATTCTGAACCCCGATGCAAGTTTGACGACGTCTGCGACACGTTTCTTGAATCTCATTGTTTGCTGGACAACGTCTGCGGCACATACTCTGAAACCCAACGTTCGCTGTACGACGAATTCGGCACATATTCTGAATCCAGACGCAGGTTTGATAACGTCAGCGACACGCCTTCTGAATACCGGAGCAGGTTTGGCCACGGCTACGGCAGGTTTCTTGAATCCCAATGTTTGCTGGACGACGAATTCAGCACATATTCTGAATCCCTATGCAGGTTTGACGACGTCTGCGACGCGTCTTCTGAATCCTGATGCAGGTTTGGCGACGACTGCGGCAGGATTCTTGAATCGCAATATTTGCTGGATGACGAAATCGACACATATTCTGAATACCGATGCATGTTTTACGACGTATTCGGCACATATTCTGAACCCCGATGCAAGTTTGACGACGTCTGCGACACGTTTCTTGAATCTCATTGTTTGCTGGACAACGTCTGCGGCACATACTCTGAAACCCAACGTTCGCTGTACGACGAATTCGGCACATATTCTGAATCCAGACGCAGGTTTGATAACGTCAGCGACACGCCTTCTGAATACCGGAGCAGGTTTGGCCACGGCTACGGCAGGTTTCTTGAATCCCAATGTTTGCTGGACGACGAATTCAGCACATATTCTGAATCCCTATGCAGGTTTGACGACGTCTGCGACGCGTCTTCTGAATCCTGATGCAGGTTTGGCGACGACTGCGGCAGGATTCTTGAATCGCAATATTTGCTGGATGACGAATTCGACACATATTCTGAATACCGATGCATGTTTTACGACGTATTCGGCACATATTCTGAACCCCGATGCAAGTTTGACGACGTCTGCGACACGTTTCTTGAATCTCATTGTTTGCTGGACAACGTCTGCGGCACATACTCTGAAACCCAACGTTCGCTGTACGACGAATTCGGCACATATTCTGAATCCAGACGCAGGTTTGATAACGTCAGCGACACGCCTTCTGAATACCGGAGCAGGTTTGGCCACGGCTACGGCAGGTTTCTTGAATCCCAATATTTGCTGGACGACGAATTCAGCACATATTCTGAATCCCTATGCAGGTTTGACGACGTCTGCGACGCGTCTTCTGAATCCTGATGCAGGTTTGGCGACGACTGCGGCAGGTTTCTTGAATCCCAATGTTTGCTGGACGACGAATTCAGCACACATTCTGAATCCCTATGCAGGTTTGACGACGTCTGCGACGCGTCTTCTGAATCCTGATGCAGGTTTGGCGACGACTGCAGCAGGATTCTTGATTCCCAGTGTTTGCTGGACGACGTATTCGGCACATATTCTGAACCCCGATGCAAGTTTGACGACGTCTGCGACACGTTTCTTGAATCTCATTGTTTGCTGGACAACGTCTGGGGCACATACTCTGAAACCCAACGTTCGCTGTACGACGAATTCGGCACATATTCTGAATCCAGACGCAGGTTTGATAACGTCAGCGACACGCCTTCTGAATACCGGAGCAGGTTTGGCCACGGCTACGGCAGGTTTCTTGAATCCCAATGTTTGCTGGACGACGAATTCAGCACATATTCTGAATCCAGACGCAGGTTTGATAACGTCAGCGACACGCCTTCTGAATACCGGAGCAGGTTTGGCCACGGCTACGGCAGGTTTCTTGAATCCCAATGTTTGCTGGACGACGAATTCAGCACATATCCTGAATCCCTATGCAGGTTTGACGACGTCTGCGACGCGTCTTCTGAATCCTGATGCAGGTTTGGCGACGACTGCGGCAGGTTTCTTGAATCCCAATGTTTGCTGGACGACGAATTCAGCACACATTCTGAATCCCTATGCAGGTTTGACGACGTCTGCGACGCGTCTTCTGAATCCTGATGCAGGTTTGGCGACGACTGCAGCAGGTTTCTTGAATCCCAATGTTTGCTGGACGACGAATTCAGCACATATTCTGAATCCCTATGCAGGTTTGACGACGTCTGCGACGCGTCTTCTGAATCCTGATGCAGGTTTGGCGACGACTGCGGCAGGATTCTTGAATCGCAATATTTGCTGGATGACGAATTCGACACATATTCTGAATAACGATGCATGTTTTACGACGTATTCGGCACATATTCTGAACCCCGATGCAAGTTTGACGACGTCTGCGACACGTTTCTTGAATCTCATTGTTTGCTGGACAACGTCTGCGGCACATACTCTGAAACCCAACGTTCGCTGTACGACGAATTCGGCACATATTCTGAATCCAGACGCAGGTTTGATAACGTCAGCGACACGCCTTCTGAATACCGGAGCAGGTTTGGCCACGGCTACGGCAGGTTTCTTGAATCCCATTGTTTGCTGGACGACGAATTCAGCACATATCCTGAATCCCTATGCAGGTTTGACGACGTCTGCGACGCGTCTTCTGAATCCTGATGCAGGTTTGGCGACGACTGCGGCAGGTTTCTTGAATCCCAATGTTTGCTGGACGACGAATTCAGCACACATTCTGAATCCCTATGCAGGTTTGACGACGTCTGCGACGCGTCTTCTGAATCCTGATGCAGGTTTGGCGACGACTGCAGCAGGTTTCTTGAATCCCAATGTTTGCTGGACGACGAATTCAGCACATATTCTGAATCCCTATGCAGGTTTGACGACGTCTGCGACGCGTCTTCTGAATCCTGATGCAGGTTTGGCGACGACTGCGGCAGGATTCTTGAATCGCAATATTTGCTGGATGACGAATTCGACACATATTCTGAATACCGATGCATGTTTTACGACGTATTCGGCACATATTCTGAACCCCGATGCAAGTTTGACGACGTCTGCGACACGTTTCTTGAATCTCATTGTTTGCTGGACAACGTCTGCGGCACATACTCTGAAACCCAACGTTCGCTGTACGACGAATTCGGCACATATTCTGAATCCAGACGCAGGTTTGATAACGTCAGCGACACGCCTTCTGAATACCGGAGCAGGTTTGGCCACGGCTACGGCAGGTTTCTTGAATCCCAATGTTTGCTGGACGACGAATTCAGCACATATTCTGAATCCCTATGCAGGTTTGACGACGTCTGCGACGCGTCTTCTGAATCCTGATGCAGGTTTGGCGACGACTGCGGCAGGTTTCTTGAATCCCAATGTTTGCTGGACGACGAATTCAGCACACATTCTGAATCCCTATGCAGGTTTGACGACGTCTGCGACGCGTCTTCTGAATCCTGATGCAGGTTTGGCGACGACTGCAGCAGGATTCTTGATTCCCAGTGTTTGCTGGACGACGCATTCGGCACATATTCTGAACCCCGATGCAAGTTTGACGACGTCTGCGACACGTTTCTTGAATCTCATTGTTTGCTGGACAACGTCTGCGGCACATACTCTGAAACCCAACGTTCGCTGTACGACGAATTCGGCACATATTCTGAATCCAGACGCAGGTTTGATAACGTCAACGACACGCCTTCTGAATACCGGAGCAGGTTTGGCCACGGCTACGGCAGGTTTCTTGAATCCCAATGTTTGCTGGACGACGAATTCAGCACATATTCTGAATCCCTATGCAGGTTTGACGACGTCTGCGACGCGTCTTCTGAATCCTGATGCAGGTTTGGCGACGACTGCGGCAGGATTCTTGAATCGCAATATTTGCTGGATGACGAATTCGACACATATTCTGAATACCGATGCATGTTTTACGACGTATTCGGCACATATTCTGAACCCCGATGCAAGTTTGACGACGTCTGCGACACGTTTCTTGAATCTCATTGTTTGCTGGACAACGTCTGCGGCACATACTCTGAAACCCAACGTTCGCTGTACGACGAATTCGGCACATATTCTGAATCCAGACGCAGGCTTGATAACGTCAGCGACACGCCTTCTGAATACCGGAGCAGGTTTGGCCACGGCTACGGCAGGTTTCTTGAATCCCAATGTTTGCTGGACGACGAATTCAGCACACATTCTGAATCCCTATGCAGGTTTGACGACGTCTGCGACGCGTCTTCTGAATCCTGATGCAGGTTTGGCGACGACTGCAGCAGGATTCTTGATTCCCAGTGTTTGCTGGACGACGTATTCGGCACATATTCTGAACCCCGATGCAAGTTTGACGACGTCTGCGACACGTTTCTTGAATCTCATTGTTTGCTGGACAACGTCTGCGGCACATACTCTGAAACCCAACGTTCGCTGTACGACGAATTCGGCACATATTCTGAATCCAGACGCAGGTTTGATAACGTCAGCGACACGCCTTCTGAATACCGGAGCAGGTTTGGCCACGGCTACGGCAGGTTTCTTGAATCCCAATGTTTGCTGGACGACGAATTCAGCACATATTCTGAATCCCTATGCAGGTTTGACGACGTCTGCGACGCGTCTTCTGAATCCTGATGCAGGTTTGGCGACGACTGCGGCAGGATTCTTGAATCGCAATATTTGCTGGATGACGAATTCGACACATATTCTGAATACCGATGCATGTTTTACGACGTATTCGGCACATATTCTGAACCCCGATGCAAGTTTGACGACGTCTGCGACACGTTTCTTGAATCTCATTGTTTGCTGGACAACGTCTGCGGCACATACTCTGAAACCCAACGTTCGCTGTACGACGAATTCGGCACATATTCTGAATCCAGACGCAGGCTTGATAACGTCAGCGACACGCCTTCTGAATACCGGAGCAGGTTTGGCCACGGCTACGGCAGGTTTCTTGAATCCCAATGTTTGCTGGACGACGAATTCAGCACACATTCTGAATCCCTATGCAGGTTTGACGACGTCTGCGACGCGTCTTCTGAATCCTGATGCAGGTTTGGCGACGACTGCAGCAGGATTCTTGATTCCCAGTGTTTGCTGGACGACGTATTCGGCACATATTCTGAACCCCGATGCAAGTTTGACGACGTCTGCGACACGTTTCTTGAATCTCATTGTTTGCTGGACAACGTCTGCGGCACATACTCTGAAACCCAACGTTCGCTGTACGACGAATTCGGCACATATTCTGAATCCAGACGCAGGTTTGATAATGTCAGCGACACGCCTTCTGAATACCGGAGCAGGTTTGGCCACGGCTACGGCAGGTTTCTTGAATCCCAATGTTTGCTGGACGACGAATTCAGCACATATTCTGAATCCCTATGCAGGTTTGACGACGTCTGCGACGCGTCTTCTGAATCCTGATGCAGGTTTGGCGACGACTGCGGCAGGATTCTTGAATCGCAATATTTGCTGGATGACGAATTCGACACATATTCTGAATACCGATGCATGTTTTACGACGTATTCGGCACATATTCTGAACCCCGATGCAAGTTTGACGACGTCTGCGACACGTTTCTTGAATCTCATTGTTTGCTGGACAACGTCTGCGGCACATACTCTGAAACCCAACGTTCGCTGTACGACGAATTCGGCACATATTCTGAATCCAGACGCAGGTTTGATAATGTCAGCGACACGCCTTCTGAATACCGGAGCAGGTTTGGCCACGGCTACGGCAGGTTTCTTGATTCCCAGTGTTTGCTGGACGACGTATTCGGCACATATTCTGAACCCCGATGCAAGTTTGACGACGTCTGCGACACGTTTCTTGAATCTCATTGTTTGCTGGACAACGTCTGCGGCACATACTCTGAAACCCAACGTTCGCTGTACGACGAATTCGGCACATATTCTGAATCCAGACGCAGGTTTGATAACGTCAGCGACACGCCTTCTGAATACCGGAGCAGGTTTGGCCACGGCTACGGCAGGTTTCTTGAATCCCAATGTTTGCTGGACGACGAATTCAGCACATATTCTGAATCCCTATGCAGGTTTGACGACGTCTGCGACGCGTCTTCTGAATCCTGATGCAGGTTTGGCGACGACTGCGGCAGGATTCTTGAATCGCAATATTTGCTGGATGACGAATTCGACACATATTCTGAATACCGATGCATGTTTTACGACGTATTCGGCACATATTCTGAACCCCGATGCAAGTTTGACGACGTCTGCGACACGTTTCTTGAATCTCATTGTTTGCTGGACAACGTCTGCGGCACATACTCTGAAACCCAACGTTCGCTGTACGACGAATTCGGCACATATTCTGAATCCAGACGCAGGCTTGATAACGTCAGCGACACGCCTTCTGAATACCGGAGCAGGTTTGGCCACGGCTACGGCAGGTTTCTTGAATCCCAATGTTTGCTGGACGACGAATTCAGCACACATTCTGAATCCCTATGCAGGTTTGACGACGTCTGCGACGCGTCTTCTGAATCCTGATGCAGGTTTGGCGACGACTGCAGCAGGATTCTTGATTCCCAGTGTTTGCTGGACGACGAATTCAGCACACATTCTGAATCCAGACGCAGGTTTGATAACGTCAGCGACACGCCTTCTGAATACCGGAGCAGGTTTGGCCACGGCTACGGCAGGTTTCTTGAATCCCAATGTTTGCTGGACGACGAATTCAGCACATATCCTGAATCCCTATGCAGGTTTGACGACGTCTGCGACGCGTCTTCTGAATCCTGATGCAGGTTTGGCGACGACTGCGGCAGGTTTCTTGAATCCCAATGTTTGCTGGACGACGAATTCAGCACACATTCTGAATCCCTATGCAGGTTTGACGACGTCTGCGACGCGTCTTCTGAATCCTGATGCAGGTTTGGCGACGACTGCAGCAGGTTTCTTGAATCCCAATGTTTGCTGGACGACGAATTCAGCACATATTCTGAATCCCTATGCAGGTTTGACGACGTCTGCGACGCGTCTTCTGAATCCTGATGCAGGTTTGGCGACGACTGCGGCAGGATTCTTGAATCGCAATATTTGCTGGATGACGAATTCGACACATATTCTGAATACCGATGCATGTTTTACGACGTATTCGGCACATATTCTGAACCCCGATGCAAGTTTGACGACGTCTGCGACACGTTTCTTGAATCTCATTGTTTGCTGGACAACGTCTGCGGCACATACTCTGAAACCCAACGTTCGCTGTACGACGAATTCGGCACATATTCTGAATCCAGACGCAGGTTTGATAACGTCAGCGACACGCCTTCTGAATACCGGAGCAGGTTTGGCCACGGCTACGGCAGGTTTCTTGAATCCCAATGTTTGCTGGACGACGAATTCAGCACATATTCTGAATCCCTATGCAGGTTTGACGACGTCTGCGACGCGTCTTCTGAATCCTGATGCAGGTTTGGCGACGACTGCGGCAGGTTTCTTGAATCCCAATGTTTGCTGGACGACGAATTCAGCACACATTCTGAATCCCTATGCAGGTTTGACGACGTCTGCGACGCGTCTTCTGAATCCTGATGCAGGTTTGGCGACGACTGCAGCAGGATTCTTGATTCCCAGTGTTTGCTGGACGACGCATTCGGCACATATTCTGAACCCCGATGCAAGTTTGACGACGTCTGCGACACGTTTCTTGAATCTCATTGTTTGCTGGACAACGTCTGCGGCACATACTCTGAAACCCAACGTTCGCTGTACGACGAATTCGGCACATATTCTGAATCCAGACGCAGGTTTGATAACGTCAGCGACACGCCTTCTGAATACCGGAGCAGGTTTGGCCACGGCTACGGCAGGTTTCTTGAATCCCAATGTTTGCTGGACGACGAATTCAGCACATATTCTGAATCCCTATGCAGGTTTGACGACGTCTGCGACGCGTCTTCTGAATCCTGATGCAGGTTTGGCGACGACTGCGGCAGGATTCTTGAATCGCAATATTTGCTGGATGACGAATTCGACACATATTCTGAATACCGATGCATGTTTTACGACGTATTCGGCACATATTCTGAACCCCGATGCAAGTTTGACGACGTCTGCGACACGTTTCTTGAATCTCATTGTTTGCTGGACAACGTCTGCGGCACATACTCTGAAACCCAACGTTCGCTGTACGACGAATTCGGCACATATTCTGAATCCAGACGCAGGCTTGATAACGTCAGCGACACGCCTTCTGAATACCGGAGCAGGTTTGGCCACGGCTACGGCAGGTTTCTTGAATCCCAATGTTTGCTGGACGACGAATTCAGCACACATTCTGAATCCCTATGCAGGTTTGACGACGTCTGCGACGCGTCTTCTGAATCCTGATGCAGGTTTGGCGACGACTGCAGCAGGATTCTTGATTCCCAGTGTTTGCTGGACGACGTATTCGGCACATATTCTGAACCCCGATGCAAGTTTGACGACGTCTGCGACACGTTTCTTGAATCTCATTGTTTGCTGGACAACGTCTGCGGCACATACTCTGAAACCCAACGTTCGCTGTACGACGAATTCGGCACATATTCTGAATCCAGACGCAGGTTTGATAATGTCAGCGACACGCCTTCTGAATACCGGAGCAGGTTTGGCCACGGCTACGGCAGGTTTCTTGAATCCCAATGTTTGCTGGACGACGAATTCAGCACATATTCTGAATCCCTATGCAGGTTTGACGACGTCTGCGACGCGTCTTCTGAATCCTGATGCAGGTTTGGCGACGACTGCGGCAGGATTCTTGAATCGCAATATTTGCTGGATGACGAATTCGACACATATTCTGAATACCGATGCATGTTTTACGACGTATTCGGCACATATTCTGAACCCCGATGCAAGTTTGACGACGTCTGCGACACGTTTCTTGAATCTCATTGTTTGCTGGACAACGTCTGCGGCACATACTCTGAAACCCAACGTTCGCTGTACGACGAATTCGGCACATATTCTGAATCCAGACGCAGGTTTGATAATGTCAGCGACACGCCTTCTGAATACCGGAGCAGGTTTGGCCACGGCTACGGCAGGTTTCTTGATTCCCAGTGTTTGCTGGACGACGTATTCGGCACATATTCTGAACCCCGATGCAAGTTTGACGACGTCTGCGACACGTTTCTTGAATCTCATTGTTTGCTGGACAACGTCTGCGGCACATACTCTGAAACCCAACGTTCGCTGTACGACGAATTCGGCACATATTCTGAATCCAGACGCAGGTTTGATAACGTCAGCGACACGCCTTCTGAATACCGGAGCAGGTTTGGCCACGGCTACGGCAGGTTTCTTGAATCCCAATGTTTGCTGGACGACGAATTCAGCACATATTCTGAATCCCTATGCAGGTTTGACGACGTCTGCGACGCGTCTTCTGAATCCTGATGCAGGTTTGGCGACGACTGCGGCAGGATTCTTGAATCGCAATATTTGCTGGATGACGAATTCGACACATATTCTGAATACCGATGCATGTTTTACGACGTATTCGGCACATATTCTGAACCCCGATGCAAGTTTGACGACGTCTGCGACACGTTTCTTGAATCTCATTGTTTGCTGGACAACGTCTGCGGCACATACTCTGAAACCCAACGTTCGCTGTACGACGAATTCGGCACATATTCTGAATCCAGACGCAGGCTTGATAACGTCAGCGACACGCCTTCTGAATACCGGAGCAGGTTTGGCCACGGCTACGGCAGGTTTCTTGAATCCCAATGTTTGCTGGACGACGAATTCAGCACACATTCTGAATCCCTATGCAGGTTTGACGACGTCTGCGACGCGTCTTCTGAATCCTGATGCAGGTTTGGCGACGACTGCAGCAGGATTCTTGATTCCCAGTGTTTGCTGGACGACGAATTCAGCACACATTCTGAATCCAGACGCAGGTTTGATAACGTCAGCGACACGCCTTCTGAATACCGGAGCAGGTTTGGCCACGGCTACGGCAGGTTTCTTGAATCCCAATGTTTGCTGGACGACGAATTCAGCACATATCCTGAATCCCTATGCAGGTTTGACGACGTCTGCGACGCGTCTTCTGAATCCTGATGCAGGTTTGGCGACGACTGCGGCAGGTTTCTTGAATCCCAATGTTTGCTGGACGACGAATTCAGCACACATTCTGAATCCCTATGCAGGTTTGACGACGTCTGCGACGCGTCTTCTGAATCCTGATGCAGGTTTGGCGACGACTGCAGCAGGTTTCTTGAATCCCAATGTTTGCTGGACGACGAATTCAGCACATATTCTGAATCCCTATGCAGGTTTGACGACGTCTGCGACGCGTCTTCTGAATCCTGATGCAGGTTTGGCGACGACTGCGGCAGGATTCTTGAATCGCAATATTTGCTGGATGACGAATTCGACACATATTCTGAATACCGATGCATGTTTTACGACGTATTCGGCACATATTCTGAACCCCGATGCAAGTTTGACGACGTCTGCGACACGTTTCTTGAATCTCATTGTTTGCTGGACAACGTCTGCGGCACATACTCTGAAACCCAACGTTCGCTGTACGACGAATTCGGCACATATTCTGAATCCAGACGCAGGTTTGATAACGTCAGCGACACGCCTTCTGAATACCGGAGCAGGTTTGGCCACGGCTACGGCAGGTTTCTTGAATCCCAATGTTTGCTGGACGACGAATTCAGCACATATTCTGAATCCCTATGCAGGTTTGACGACGTCTGCGACGCGTCTTCTGAATCCTGATGCAGGTTTGGCGACGACTGCGGCAGGTTTCTTGAATCCCAATGTTTGCTGGACGACGAATTCAGCACACATTCTGAATCCCTATGCAGGTTTGACGACGTCTGCGACGCGTCTTCTGAATCCTGATGCAGGTTTGGCGACGACTGCAGCAGGATTCTTGATTCCCAGTGTTTGCTGGACGACGCATTCGGCACATATTCTGAACCCCGATGCAAGTTTGACGACGTCTGCGACACGTTTCTTGAATCTCATTGTTTGCTGGACAACGTCTGCGGCACATACTCTGAAACCCAACGTTCGCTGTACGACGAATTCGGCACATATTCTGAATCCAGACGCAGGTTTGATAACGTCAACGACACGCCTTCTGAATACCGGAGCAGGTTTGGCCACGGCTACGGCAGGTTTCTTGAATCCCAATGTTTGCTGGACGACGAATTCAGCACATATTCTGAATCCCTATGCAGGTTTGACGACGTCTGCGACGCGTCTTCTGAATCCTGATGCAGGTTTGGCGACGACTGCGGCAGGATTCTTGAATCGCAATATTTGCTGGATGACGAATTCGACACATATTCTGAATACCGATGCATGTTTTACGACGTATTCGGCACATATTCTGAACCCCGATGCAAGTTTGACGACGTCTGCGACACGTTTCTTGAATCTCATTGTTTGCTGGACAACGTCTGCGGCACATACTCTGAAACCCAACGTTCGCTGTACGACGAATTCGGCACATATTCTGAATCCAGACGCAGGCTTGATAACGTCAGCGACACGCCTTCTGAATACCGGAGCAGGTTTGGCCACGGCTACGGCAGGTTTCTTGAATCCCAATGTTTGCTGGACGACGAATTCAGCACATATTCTGAATCCCTATGCAGGTTTGACGACGTCTGCGACGCGTCTTCTGAATCCTGATGCAGGTTTGGCGACGACTGCGGCAGGATTCTTGAATCGCAATATTTGCTGGATGACGAATTCGACACATATTCTGAATACCGATGCATGTTTTACGACGTATTCGGCACATATTCTGAACCCCGATGCAAGTTTGACGACGTCTGCGACACGTTTCTTGAATCTCATTGTTTGCTGGACAACGTCTGCGGCACATACTCTGAAACCCAACGTTCGCTGTACGACGAATTCGGCACATATTCTGAATCCAGACGCAGGCTTGATAACGTCAGCGACACGCCTTCTGAATACCGGAGCAGGTTTGGCCACGGCTACGGCAGGTTTCTTGAATCCCAATGTTTGCTGGACGACGAATTCAGCACACATTCTGAATCCCTATGCAGGTTTGACGACGTCTGCGACGCGTCTTCTGAATCCTGATGCAGGTTTGGCGACGACTGCAGCAGGATTCTTGATTCCCAGTGTTTGCTGGACGACGTATTCGGCACATATTCTGAACCCCGATGCAAGTTTGACGACGTCTGCGACACGTTTCTTGAATCTCATTGTTTGCTGGACAACGTCTGCGGCACATACTCTGAAACCCAACGTTCGCTGTACGACGAATTCGGCACATATTCTGAATCCAGACGCAGGTTTGATAATGTCAGCGACACGCCTTCTGAATACCGGAGCAGGTTTGGCCACGGCTACGGCAGGTTTCTTGAATCCCAATGTTTGCTGGACGACGAATTCAGCACATATTCTGAATCCCTATGCAGGTTTGACGACGTCTGCGACGCGTCTTCTGAATCCTGATGCAGGTTTGGCGACGACTGCGGCAGGATTCTTGAATCGCAATATTTGCTGGATGACGAATTCGACACATATTCTGAATACCGATGCATGTTTTACGACGTATTCGGCACATATTCTGAACCCCGATGCAAGTTTGACGACGTCTGCGACACGTTTCTTGAATCTCATTGTTTGCTGGACAACGTCTGCGGCACATACTCTGAAACCCAACGTTCGCTGTACGACGAATTCGGCACATATTCTGAATCCAGACGCAGGTTTGATAATGTCAGCGACACGCCTTCTGAATACCGGAGCAGGTTTGGCCACGGCTACGGCAGGTTTCTTGAATCCCAATGTTTGCTGGACGACGAATTCAGCACACATTCTGAATCCCTATGCAGGTTTGACGACGTCTGCGACGCGTCTTCTGAATCCTGATGCAGGTTTGGCGACGACTGCAGCAGGATTCTTGATTCCCAGTGTTTGCTGGACGACGAATTCAGCACACATTCTGAATCCAGACGCAGGTTTGATAACGTCAGCGACACGCCTTCTGAATACCGGAGCAGGTTTGGCCACGGCTACGGCAGGTTTCTTGAATCCCAATGTTTGCTGGACGACGAATTCAGCACATATCCTGAATCCCTATGCAGGTTTGACGACGTCTGCGACGCGTCTTCTGAATCCTGATGCAGGTTTGGCGACGACTGCGGCAGGTTTCTTGAATCCCAATGTTTGCTGGACGACGAATTCAGCACACATTCTGAATCCCTATGCAGGTTTGACGACGTCTGCGACGCGTCTTCTGAATCCTGATGCAGGTTTGGCGACGACTGCAGCAGGTTTCTTGAATCCCAATGTTTGCTGGACGACGAATTCAGCACATATTCTGAATCCCTATGCAGGTTTGACGACGTCTGCGACGCGTCTTCTGAATCCTGATGCAGGTTTGGCGACGACTGCGGCAGGATTCTTGAATCGCAATATTTGCTGGATGACGAATTCGACACATATTCTGAATACCGATGCATGTTTTACGACGTATTCGGCACATATTCTGAACCCCGATGCAAGTTTGACGACGTCTGCGACACGTTTCTTGAATCTCATTGTTTGCTGGACAACGTCTGCGGCACATACTCTGAAACCCAACGTTCGCTGTACGACGAATTCGGCACATATTCTGAATCCAGACGCAGGTTTGATAACGTCAGCGACACGCCTTCTGAATACCGGAGCAGGTTTGGCCACGGCTACGGCAGGTTTCTTGAATCCCAATGTTTGCTGGACGACGAATTCAGCACATATTCTGAATCCCTATGCAGGTTTGACGACGTCTGCGACGCGTCTTCTGAATCCTGATGCAGGTTTGGCGACGACTGCGGCAGGTTTCTTGAATCCCAATGTTTGCTGGACGACGAATTCAGCACACATTCTGAATCCCTATGCAGGTTTGACGACGTCTGCGACGCGTCTTCTGAATCCTGATGCAGGTTTGGCGACGACTGCAGCAGGATTCTTGATTCCCAGTGTTTGCTGGACGACGCATTCGGCACATATTCTGAACCCCGATGCAAGTTTGACGACGTCTGCGACACGTTTCTTGAATCTCATTGTTTGCTGGACAACGTCTGCGGCACATACTCTGAAACCCAACGTTCGCTGTACGACGAATTCGGCACATATTCTGAATCCAGACGCAGGTTTGATAACGTCAACGACACGCCTTCTGAATACCGGAGCAGGTTTGGCCACGGCTACGGCAGGTTTCTTGAATCCCAATGTTTGCTGGACGACGAATTCAGCACATATTCTGAATCCCTATGCAGGTTTGACGACGTCTGCGACGCGTCTTCTGAATCCTGATGCAGGTTTGGCGACGACTGCGGCAGGATTCTTGAATCGCAATATTTGCTGGATGACGAATTCGACACATATTCTGAATACCGATGCATGTTTTACGACGTATTCGGCACATATTCTGAACCCCGATGCAAGTTTGACGACGTCTGCGACACGTTTCTTGAATCTCATTGTTTGCTGGACAACGTCTGCGGCACATACTCTGAAACCCAACGTTCGCTGTACGACGAATTCGGCACATATTCTGAATCCAGACGCAGGCTTGATAACGTCAGCGACACGCCTTCTGAATACCGGAGCAGGTTTGGCCACGGCTACGGCAGGTTTCTTGAATCCCAATGTTTGCTGGACGACGAATTCAGCACACATTCTGAATCCCTATGCAGGTTTGACGACGTCTGCGACGCGTCTTCTGAATCCTGATGCAGGTTTGGCGACGACTGCAGCAGGATTCTTGATTCCCAGTGTTTGCTGGACGACGTATTCGGCACATATTCTGAACCCCGATGCAAGTTTGACGACGTCTGCGACACGTTTCTTGAATCTCATTGTTTGCTGGACAACGTCTGCGGCACATACTCTGAAACCCAACGTTCGCTGTACGACGAATTCGGCACATATTCTGAATCCAGACGCAGGTTTGATAACGTCAGCGACACGCCTTCTGAATACCGGAGCAGGTTTGGCCACGGCTACGGCAGGTTTCTTGAATCCCAATGTTTGCTGGACGACGAATTCAGCACATATTCTGAATCCCTATGCAGGTTTGACGACGTCTGCGACGCGTCTTCTGAATCCTGATGCAGGTTTGGCGACGACTGCGGCAGGATTCTTGAATCGCAATATTTGCTGGATGACGAATTCGACACATATTCTGAATACCGATGCATGTTTTACGACGTATTCGGCACATATTCTGAACCCCGATGCAAGTTTGACGACGTCTGCGACACGTTTCTTGAATCTCATTGTTTGCTGGACAACGTCTGCGGCACATACTCTGAAACCCAACGTTCGCTGTACGACGAATTCGGCACATATTCTGAATCCAGACGCAGGTTTGATAACGTCAGCGACACGCCTTCTGAATACCGGAGCAGGTTTGGCCACGGCTACGGCAGGTTTCTTGAATCCCAATGTTTGCTGGACGACGAATTCAGCACATATTCTGAATCCCTATGCAGGTTTGACGACGTCTGCGACGCGTCTTCTGAATCCTGATGCAGGTTTGGCGACGACTGCGGCAGGATTCTTGAATCGCAATATTTGCTGGATGACGAATTCGACACATATTCTGAATACCGATGCATGTTTTACGACGTATTCGGCACATATTCTGAACCCCGATGCAAGTTTGACGACGTCTGCGACACGTTTCTTGAATCTCATTGTTTGCTGGACAACGTCTGCGGCACATACTCTGAAACCCAACGTTCGCTGTACGACGAATTCGGCACATATTCTGAATCCAGACGCAGGTTTGATAATGTCAGCGACACGCCTTCTGAATACCGGAGCAGGTTTGGCCACGGCTACGGCAGGTTTCTTGATTCCCAGTGTTTGCTGGACGACGTATTCGGCACATATTCTGAACCCCGATGCAAGTTTGACGACGTCTGCGACACGTTTCTTGAATCTCATTGTTTGCTGGACAACGTCTGCGGCACATACTCTGAAACCCAACGTTCGCTGTACGACGAATTCGGCACATATTCTGAATCCAGACGCAGGTTTGATAACGTCAGCGACACGCCTTCTGAATACCGGAGCAGGTTTGGCCACGGCTACGGCAGGTTTCTTGAATCCCAATGGTTGCTGGACGACGAATTCAGCACATATTCTGAATCCCTATGCAGGTTTGACGACGTCTGCGACGCGTCTTCTGAATCCTGATGCAGGTTTGGCGACGACTGCGGCAGGATTCTTGAATCGCAATATTTGCTGGATGACGAATTCGACACATATTCTGAATACCGATGCATGTTTTACGACGTATTCGGCACATATTCTGAACCCCGATGCAAGTTTGACGACGTCTGCGACACGTTTCTTGAATCTCATTGTTTGCTGGACAACGTCTGCGGCACATACTCTGAAACCCAACGTTCGCTGTACGACGAATTCGGCACATATTCTGAATCCAGACGCAGGCTTGATAACGTCAGCGACACGCCTTCTGAATACCGGAGCAGGTTTGGCCACGGCTACGGCAGGTTTCTTGAATCCCAATGTTTGCTGGACGACGAATTCAGCACACATTCTGAATCCCTATGCAGGTTTGACGACGTCTGCGACGCGTCTTCTGAATCCTGATGCAGGTTTGGCGACGACTGCAGCAGGATTCTTGATTCCCAGTGTTTGCTGGACGACGTATTCGGCACATATTCTGAACCCCGATGCAAGTTTGACGACGTCTGCGACACGTTTCTTGAATCTCATTGTTTGCTGGACAACGTCTGCGGCACATACTCTGAAACCCAACGTTCGCTGTACGACGAATTCGGCACATATTCTGAATCCAGACGCAGGTTTGATAATGTCAGCGACACGCCTTCTGAATACCGGAGCAGGTTTGGCCACGGCTGCGGCAGGTTTCTTGAATCCCAATGTTTGCTGGACGACGAATTCAGCACATATTCTGAATCCCTATGCAGGTTTGACGACGTCTGCGACGCGTCTTCTGAATCCTGATGCAGGTTTGGCGACGACTGCGGCAGGATTCTTGAATCGCAATATTTGCTGGATGACGAATTCGACACATATTCTGAATACCGATGCATGTTTTACGACGTATTCGGCACATATTCTGAACCCCGATGCAAGTTTGACGACGTCTGCGACACGTTTCTTGAATCTCATTGTTTGCTGGACAACGTCTGCGGCACATACTCTGAAACCCAACGTTCGCTGTACGACGAATTCGGCACATATTCTGAATCCAGACGCAGTTTTGATAACGTCAGCGACACGCCTTCTGAATACCGGAGCAGGTTTGGCCACGGCTACGGCAGGTTTCTTGAATCCCAATGTTTGCTGGACGACGAATTCAGCACATATTCTGAATCCCTATGCAGGTTTGACGACGTCTGCGACGCGTCTTCTGAATCCTGATGCAGGTTTGGCGACGACTGCGGCAGGATTCTTGAATCGCAATATTTGCTGGATGACGAATTCGACACATATTCTGAATACCGATGCATGTTTTACGACGTATTCGGCACATATTCTGAACCCCGATGCAAGTTTGACGACGTCTGCGACACGTTTCTTGAATCTCATTGTTTGCTGGACAACGTCTGCGGCACATACTCTGAAACCCAACGTTCGCTGTACGACGAATTCGGCACATATTCTGAATCCAGACGCAGGTTTGATAACGTCAGCGACACGCCTTCTGAATACCGGAGCAGGTTTGGCCACGGCTACGGCAGGTTTCTTGAATCCCAATGTTTGCTGGACGACGAATTCAGCACATATTCTGAATCCCTATGCAGGTTTGACGACGTCTGCGACGCGTCTTCTGAATCCTGATGCAGGTTTGGCGACGACTGCGGCAGGATTCTTGAATCGCAATATTTGCTGGATGACGAATTCGACACATATTCTGAATACCGATGCATGTTTTACGACGTATTCGGCACATATTCTGAACCCCGATGCAAGTTTGACGACGTCTGCGACACGTTTCTTGAATCTCATTGTTTGCTGGACAACGTCTGCGGCACATACTCTGAAACCCAACGTTCGCTGTACGACGAATTCGGCACATATTCTGAATCCAGACGCAGGTTTGATAACGTCAGCGACACGCCTTCTGAATACCGGAGCAGGTTTGGCCACGGCTACGGCAGGTTTCTTGAATCCCAATATTTGCTGGACGACGAATTCAGCACATATTCTGAATCCCTATGCAGGTTTGACGACGTCTGCGACGCGTCTTCTGAATCCTGATGCAGGTTTGGCGACGACTGCGGCAGGTTTCTTGAATCCCAATGTTTGCTGGACGACGAATTCAGCACACATTCTGAATCCCTATGCATGTTTTACGACGTATTCGGCACATATTCTGAACCCCGATGCAAGTTTGACGACGTCTGCGACACGTTTCTTGAATCTCATTGTTTGCTGGACAACGTCTGCGGCACATACTCTGAAACCCAACGTTCGCTGTACGACGAATTCGGCACATATTCTGAATCCAGACGCAGGTTTGATAACGTCAGCGACACGCCTTCTGAATACCGGAGCAGGTTTGGCCACGGCTACGGCAGGTTTCTTGAATCCCAATGTTTGCTGGACGACGAATTCAGCACATATTCTGAATCCCTATGCAGGTTTGACGACGTCTGCGACGCGTCTTCTGAATCCTGATGCAGGTTTGGCGACGACTGCGGCAGGTTTCTTGAATCCCAATGTTTGCTGGACGACGAATTCAGCACACATTCTGAATCCCTATGCAGGTTTGACGACGTCTGCGACGCGTCTTCTGAATCCTGATGCAGGTTTGGCGACGACTGCAGCAGGATTCTTGATTCCCAGTGTTTGCTGGACGACGTATTCGGCACATATTCTGAACCCCGATGCAAGTTTGACGACGTCTGCGACACGTTTCTTGAATCTCATTGTTTGCTGGACAACGTCTGCGGCACATACTCTGAAACCCAACGTTCGCTGTACGACGAATTCGGCACATATTCTGAATCCAGACGCAGGTTTGATAATGTCAGCGACACGCCTTCTGAATACCGGAGCAGGTTTGGCCACGGCTACGGCAGGTTTCTTGAATCCCAATGTTTGCTGGACGACGAATTCAGCACATATTCTGAATCCCTATGCAGGTTTGACGACGTCTGCGACGCGTCTTCTGAATCCTGATGCAGGTTTGGCGACGACTGCAGCAGGATTCTTGATTCCCAGTGTTTGCTGGACGACGTATTCGGCACATATTCTGAACCCCGATGCAAGTTTGACGACGTCTGCGACACGTTTCTTGAATCTCATTGTTTGCTGGACAACGTCTGCGGCACATACTCTGAAACCCAACGTTCGCTGTACGACGAATTCGGCACATATTCTGAATCCAGACGCAGGTTTGATAACGTCAGCGACACGCCTTCTGAATACCGGAGCAGGTTTGGCCACGGCTACGGCAGGTTTCTTGAATCCCAATGTTTGCTGGACGACGAATTCAGCACATATTCTGAATCCCTATGCAGGTTTGACGACGTCTGCGACGCGTCTTCTGAATCCTGATGCAGGTTTGGCGACGACTGCGGCAGGTTTCTTGAATCCCAATGTTTGCTGGACGACGAATTCAGCACACATTCTGAATCCCTATGCAGGTTTGACGACGTCTGCGACGCGTCTTCTGAATCCTGATGCAGGTTTGGCGACGACTGCAGCAGGATTCTTGATTCCCAGTGTTTGCTGGACGACGCATTCGGCACATATTCTGAACCCCGATGCAAGTTTGACGACGTCTGCGACACGTTTCTTGAATCTCATTGTTTGCTGGACAACGTCTGCGGCACATACTCTGAAACCCAACCTTCGCTGTACGACGAATTCGGCACATATTCTGAATCCAGACGCAGGTTTGATAACGTCAGCGACACGCCTTCTGAATACCGGAGCAGGTTTGGCCACGGCTACGGCAGGTTTCTTGAATCCCAATGTTTGCTGGACGACGAACTCAGCACACATTCTGAATCCCTATGCAGGTTTGACGACGTCTGCGACGCGTCTTCTGAATCCTGATGCAGGTTTGGCGACGACTGCAGCAGGATTCTTGATTCCCAGTGTTTGCTGGACGACGTATTCGGCACATATTCTGAACCCCGATGCAAGTTTGACGACGTCTGCGACACGTTTCTTGAATCTCATTGTTTGCTGGACAACGTCTGCGGCACATACTCTGAAACCCAACGTTCGCTGTACGACGAATTCGGCACATATTCTGAATCCAGACGCAGGTTTGATAACGTCAGCGACACGCCTTCTGAATACCGGAGCAGGTTTGGCCACGGCTACGGCAGGTTTCTTGAATCCCAATGTTTGCTGGACGACGAATTCAGCACACATTCTGATTCCCTATGCAGGTTTGACGACGTCTGCGACGCGTCTTCTGAATCCTGATGCAGGTTTGGCGACGACTGCAGCAGGATTCTTGATTCCCAGTGTTTGCTGGACGACGCATTCGGCACATATTCTGAACCCCGATGCAAGTTTGACGACGTCTGCGACACGTTTCTTGAATCTCATTGTTTGCTGGACAACGTCTGCGGCACTTACTCTGAAACCCAACGTTCGCTGTACGACGAATTCGGCACATATTCTGAATCCAGACGCAGGTTTGATAACGTCAGCGACACGCCTTCTGAATACCGGAGCAGGTTTGGCCACGGCTACGGCAGGTTTCTTGAATCCCAATGTTTGCTGGACGACGAATTCAGCACATATTCTGAATCCCTATGCAGGTTTGACGACGTCTGCGACGCGTCTTCTGAATCCTGATGCAGGTTTGGCGACGACTGCGGCAGGATTCTTGAATCGCAATATTTGCTGGATGACGAATTCGACACATATTCTGAATACCGATGCATGTTTTACGACGTATTCGGCACATACTCTGAACCCCGATGCAAGTTTGACGACGTCTGCGACACGTTTCTTGAATCTCATTGTTTGCTGGACAACGTCTGCGGCACATACTCTGAAACCCAACGTTCGCTGTACGACGAATTCGGCACATATTCTGAATCCAGACGCAGGTTTGATAATGTCAGCGACACGCCTTCTGAATACCGGAGCAGGTTTGGCCACGGCTACGGCAGGTTTCTTGAATCCCAATGTTTGCTGGACGACGAATTCAGCACATATTCTGAATCCCTATGCAGGTTTGACGACGTCTGCGACGCGTCTTCTGAATCCTGATGCAGGTTTGGCGACGACTGCAGCAGGATTCTTGATTCCCAGTGTTTGCTGGACGACGTATTCGGCACATATTCTGAACCCCGATGCAAGTTTGACGACGTCTGCGACACGTTTCTTGAATCTCATTGTTTGCTGGACAACGTCTGCGGCACATACTCTGAAACCCAACGTTCGCTGTACGACGAATTCGGCACATATTCTGAATCCAGACGCAGGTTTGATAATGTCAGCGACACGCCTTCTGAATACCGGAGCAGGTTTGGCCACGGCTACGGCAGGTTTCTTGAATCCCAATGTTTGCTGGACGACGAATTCAGCACATATTCTGAATCCCTATGCAGGTTTGACGACGTCTGCGACGCGTCTTCTGAATCCTGATGCAGGTTTGGCGACGACTGCGGCAGGATTCTTGAATCGCAATATTTGCTGGATGACGAATTCGACACATATTCTGAATACCGATGCATGTTTTACGACGTATTCGGCACATATTCTGAACCCCGATGCAAGTTTGACGACGTCTGCGACACGTTTCTTGAATCTCATTGTTTGCTGGACAACGTCTGCGGCACATACTCTGAAACCCAACGTTCGCTGTACGACGAATTCGGCACATATTCTGAATCCAGACGCAGGTTTGATAACGTCAGCGACACGCCTTCTGAATACCGGAGCAGGTTTGGCCACGGCTACGGCAGGTTTCTTAAATCCCAATATTTGCTGGACGACGAATTCAGCACATATTCTGAATCCCTATGCAGGTTTGACGACGTCTGCGACGCGTCTTCTGAATCCTGATGCAGGTTTGGCGACGACTGCAGCAGGATTCTTGATTCCCAGTGTTTGCTGGGCGACGTATTCGGCACATATTCTGAACCCCGATGCAAGTTTGACGACGTCTGCGACACGTTTCTTGAATCTCATTGTTTGCTGGACAACGCCTGCGGCACATACTCTGAAACCCAACGTTCGCTGTACGACGAATTCGGCACATATTCTGAATCCAGACGCAGGTTTGATAACGTCAGCGACACGCCTTCTGAATACCGGAGCAGGTTTGGCCACGGCTACGGCAGGTTTCTTGAATCCCAATGTTTGCTGGACGACGAATTCAGCACATATTCTGAATCCCTATGCAGGTTTGACGACGTCTGCGACGCGTCTTCTGAATCCTGATGCAGGTTTGGCGACGACTGCGGCAGGATTCTTGAATCGCAATATTTGCTGGATGACGAATTCGACACATATTCTGAATACCGATGCATGTTTTACGACGTATTCGGCACATATTCTGAACCCCGATGCAAGTTTGACGACGTCTGCGACACGTTTCTTGAATCTCATTGTTTGCTGGACAACGTCTGCGGCACATACTCTGAAACCCAACGTTCGCTGTACGACGAATTCGGCACATATTCTGGATCCAGACGCAGGTTTGATAACGTCAGCGACACGCCTTCTGAATACCGGAGCAGGTTTGGCCACGGCTACGGCAGGTTTCTTGAATCCCAATGTTTGCTGGACGACGAATTCAGCACATATTCTGAATCCCTATGCAAGTTTGACGACGTCTGCGACGCGTCTTCTGAATCCTGATGCAGGTTTGGCGACGACTGCAGCAGGATTCTTGAATCGCAATATTTGCTGGATGACGAATTCGACACATATTCTGAATACCGATGCATGTTTTACGACGTATTCGGCACATATTCTGAACCCCGATGCAAGTTTGACGACGTCTGCGACACGTTTCTTGAATCTCATTGTTTGCTGGACAACGTCTGCGGCACATACTCTGAAACCCAACGTTCGCTGTACGACGAATTCGGCACATATTCTGAATCCAGACGCAGGTTTGATAACGTCAGCGACACGCCTTCTAAATACCGGAGCAGGTTTGGCCACGGCTACGGCAGGTTTCTTGATTCCCAATGTTTGCTGGACGACGAATTCAGCACATATTCTGAATCCCTATGCAGGTTTGACGACGTCTGCGACGCGTCTTCTGAATCCTGATGCAGGTTTGGCGACGACTGCGGCAGGATTCTTGAATCGCAATATTTGCTGGATGACGAATTCGACACATATTCTGAATACCGATGCATGTTTTACGACGAATTCGGCACATATTCTGGATCCAGACGCAGGTTTGATAACGTCAGCGACACGCCTTCTGAATACCGGAGCAGGTTTGGCCACGGCTACGGCAGGTTTCTTGAATCCCAATGTTTGCTGGACGACGAATTCAGCACATATTCTGAATCCCTATGCAGGTTTGACGACGTCTGCGACGCGTCGTCTGAATCCTGATGCAGGTTTGGCGACGACTGCAGCAGGATTCTTGATCCCCAGTGTTTGCTGGACGACGTATTCGGCACATATTCTGAACCCCGATGCAAGTTTGACGACGTCTGCGACACGTTTCTTGAATCTCATTGTTTGCTGGACAACGTCTGCGGCACATACTCTGAAACCCAACGTTCGCTGTACGACGAATTCGGCACATATTCTGAATCCAGACGCAGGTTTGATAACGTCAGCGACACGCCTTCTGAATACCGGAGCAGGTTTGGCCACGGCTACGGCAGGTTTCTTGAATCCCAATGTTTGCTGGACGACGAATTCAGCACATATCCTGAATCCCTATGCAGGTTTGACGACGTCTGCGACGCGTCTTCTGAATCCTGATGCAGGTTTGGCGACGACTGCGGCAGGTTTCTTGAATCCCAATGTTTGCTGGACGACGAATTCAGCACACATTCTGAATCCCTATGCAGGTTTGACGACGTCTGCGACGCGTCTTCTGAATCCTGATGCAGGTTTGGCGACGACTGCAGCAGGATTCTTGATTCCCAGTGTTTGCTGGACGACGTATTCGGCACATATTCTGAACCCCGATGCAAGTTTGACGACGTCTGCGACACGTTTCTTGAATCTCATTGTTTGCTGGACAACGTCTGCGGCACATACTCTGAAACCCAACGTTCGCTGTACGACGAATTCGGCACATATTCTGAATCCAGACGCAGGTTTGATAACGTCAGCGACACGCCTTCTGAATACCGGAGCAGGTTTGGCCACGGCTACGGCAGGTTTCTTGAATCCCAATGTTTGCTGGACGACGAATTCAGCACATATCCTGAATCCCTATGCAGGTTTGACGACGTCTGCGACGCGTCTTCTGAATCCTGATGCAGGTTTGGCGACGACTGCGGCAGGTTTCTTGAATCCCAATGTTTGCTGGACGACGAATTCAGCACACATTCTGAATCCCTATGCAGGTTTGACGACGTCTGCGACGCGTCTTCTGAATCCTGATGCAGGTTTGGCGACGACTGCAGCAGGATTCTTGATTCCCAGTGTTTGCTGGACGACGTATTCGGCACATATTCTGAACCCCGATGCAAGTTTGACGACGTCTGCGACACGTTTCTTGAATCTCATTGTTTGCTGGACAACGTCTGCGGCACATACTCTGAAACCCAACGTTCGCTGTACGACGAATTCGGCACATATTCTGAATCCAGACGCAGGTTTGATAACGTCAGCGACACGCCTTCTGAATACCGGAGCAGGTTTGGCCACGGCTACGGCAGGTTTCTTGAATCCCAATGTTTGCTGGACGACGAATTCAGCACACATTCTGAATCCCTATGCAGGTTTGACGACGTCTGCGACGCGTCTTCTGAATCCTGATGCAGGTTTGGCGACGACTGCAGCAGGATTCTTGATTCCCAGTGTTTGCTGGACGACGTATTCGGCACATATTCTGAACCCCGATGCAAGTTTGACGACGTCTGCGACACGTTTCTTGAATCTCATTGTTTGCTGGACAACGTCTGCGGCACATACTCTGAAACCCAACGTTCGCTGTACGACGAATTCGGCACATATTCTGAATCCAGACGCAGGTTTGATAACGTCAGCGACACGCCTTCTGAATACCGGAGCAGGTTTGGCCACGGCTACGGCAGGTTTCTTGAATCCCAATGTTTGCTGGACGACGAATTCAGCACATATTCTGAATCCCTATGCAGGTTTGACGACGTCTGCGACGCGTCTTCTGAATCCTGATGCAGGTTTGGCGACGACTGCGGCAGGATTCTTGAATCGCAATATTTGCTGGATGACGAATTCGACACATATTCTGAATACCGATGCATGTTTTACGACGTATTCGGCACATATTCTGAACCCCGATGCAAGTTTGACGACGTCTGCGACACGTTTCTTGAATCTCATTGTTTGCTGGACAACGTCTGCGGCACATACTCTGAAACCCAACGTTCGCTGTACGACGAATTCGGCACATATTCTGAATCCAGACGCAGGTTTGATAACGTCAGCGACACGCCTTCTGAATACCGGAGCAGGTTTGGCCACGGCTACGGCAGGTTTCTTGAATCCCAGTGTTTGCTGGACGACGAATTCAGCACATATTCTGAATCCCTATGCAGGTTTGACGACGTCTGCGACGCGTCTTCTGAATCCTGATGCAGGTTTGGCGACGACTGCGGCAGGATTCTTGAATCGCAATATTTGCTGGATGACGAATTCGACACATATTCTGAATACCGATGCATGTTTTACGACGTATTCGGCACATATTCTGAACCCCGATGCAAGTTTGACGACGTCTGCGACACGTTTCTTGAATCTCATTGTTTGCTGGACAACGTCTGCGGCACATACTCTGAAACCCAACGTCCGCTGTACGACGAATTCGGCACATATTCTGAATCCAGACGCAGGTTTGATAACGTCAGCGACACGCCTTCTGAATACCGGAGCAGGTTTGGCCACGGCTACGGCAGGTTTCTTGAATCCCAATGTTTGCTGGACGACGAATTCAGCACATATTCTGAATCCCTATGCAGGTTTGACGACGTCTGCGACGCGTCTTCTGAATCCTGATGCAGGTTTGGCGACGACTGCGGCAGGTTTCTTGAATCCCAATGTTTGCTGGACGACGAATTCAGCACACATTCTGAATCCCTATGCAGGTTTGACGACGTCTGCGACGCGTCTTCTGAATCCTGATGCAGGTTTGGCGACGACTGCAGCAGGATTCTTGATTCACAGTGTTTGCTGGACGACGCATTCGGCACATATTCTGAACCCCGATGCAAGTTTGACGACGTCTGCGACACGTTTCTTGAATCTCATTGTTTGCTGGACAACGTCTGCGGCACATACTCTGAAACCCAACGTTCGCTGTACGACGAATTCGGCACATATTCTGAATCCAGACGCAGGTTTGATAACGTCAGCGACACGCCTTCTGAATACCGGAGCAGCTTTGGCCACGGCTACGGCAGGTTTCTTGAATCCCAATGTTTGCTGGACGACGAATTCAGCACATATTCTGAATCCCTATGCAGGTTTGACGACGTCTGCGACGCGTCTTCTGAATCCTGATGCAGGTTTGGCGACGACTGCGGCAGGATTCTTGAATCGCAATATTTGCTGGATGACGAATTCGACACATATTCTGAATACCGATGCATGTTTTACGACGTATTCGGCACATATTCTGAACCCCGATGCAAGTTTGACGACGTCTGCGACACGTTTCTTGAATCTCATTGTTTGCTGGACAACGTCTGCGGCACATACTCTGAAACCCAACGTTCGCTGTACGACGAATTCGGCACATATTCTGAATCCAGACGCAGGTTTGATAACGTCAGCGACACGCCTTCTAAATACCGGAGCAGGTTTGGCCACGGCTACGGCAGGTTTCTTGAATCCCAATGTTTGCTGGACGACGAATTCAGCACATATTCTGAATCCCTATGCAGGTTTGACGACGTCTGCGACGCGTCTTCTGAATCCTGATGCAGGTTTGGCGACGACTGCGGCAGGATTCCTGAATCGCAATATTTGCTGGATGACGAATTCGACACATATTCTGAATACCGATGCATGTTTTACGACGAATTCGGCACATATTCTGGATCCAGACGCAGGTTTGATAACGTCAGCGACACGCCTTCTGAATACCGGAGCAGGTTTGGCCACGGCTACGGCAGGTTTCTTGAATCCCAATGTTTGCTGGACGACGAATTCAGCACATATTCTGAATCCCTATGCAGGTTTGACGACGTCTGCGACGCGTCGTCTGAATCCTGATGCAGGTTTGGCGACGACTGCAGCAGGATTCTTGATTCCCAGTGTTTGCTGGACGACGTATTCGGCACATATTCTGAACCCCGATGCAAGTTTGACGACGTCTGCGACACGTTTCTTGAATCTCATTGTTTGCTGGACAACGTCTGCGGCACATACTCTGAAACCCAACGTTCGCTGTACGACGAATTCGGCACATATTCTGGATCCAGACGCAGGTTTGATAACGTCAGCGACACGCCTTCTGAATACCGGAGCAGGTTTGGCCACGGCTACGGCAGGTTTCTTGAATCCCAATGTTTGCTGGACGACGAATTCAGCACATATCCTGAATCCCTATGCAGGTTTGACGACGTCTGCGACGCGTCTTCTGAATCCTGATCCAGGTTTGGCGACGACTGCGGCAGGTTTCTTGAATCCCAATGTTTGCTGGACGACGAATTCAGCACACATTCTGAATCCCTATGCAGGTTTGACGACGTCTGCGACGCGTCTTCTGAATCCTGATGCAGGTTTGGCGACGACTGCAGCAGGATTCTTGATTCCTAGTGTTTGCTGGACGACGAATTCGGCACATATTCTGAACCCCGATGCAAGTTTGACGACGTCTGCGACACGTTTCTTGAATCTCATTGTTTGCTGGACAACGTCTGCGGCACATACTCTGAAACCCAACGTTCGCTGTACGACGAATTCGGCACATATTCTGAATCCAGACGCAGGTTTGATAACGTCAGCGACACGCCTTCTGAATACCGGAGCAGCTTTGGCCACGGCTACGGCAGGTTTCTTGAATCCCAATGTTTGCTGGACGACGAATTCAGCACATATTCTGAATCCCTATGCAGGTTTGACGACGTCTGCGACGCGTCTTCTGAATCCTGATGCAGGTTTGGCGACGACTGCGGCAGGATTCTTGAATCGCAATATTTGCTGGATGACGAATTCGACACATATTCTGAATACCGATGCATGTTTTACGACGTATTCGGCACATATTCTGAACCCCGATGCAAGTTTGACGACGTCTGCGACACGTTTCTTGAATCTCATTGTTTGCTGGACAACGTCTGCGGCACATACTCTGAAACCCAACGTTCGCTGTACGACGAATTCGGCACATATTCTGGATCCAGACGCAGGTTTGATAACGTCAGCGACACGCCTTCTGAATACCGGAGCAGGTTTGGCCACGGCTACGGCAGGTTTCTTGAATCCCAATGTTTGCTGGACGACGAATTCAGCACATATTCTGAATCCCTATGCAGGTTTGACGACGTCTGCGACGCGTCGTCTGAATCCTGATGCAGGTTTGGCGACGACTGCAGCAGGATTCTTGATTCCCAGTGTTTGCTGGACGACGTATTCGGCACATATTCTGAACCCCGATGCAAGTTTGACGACGTCTGCGACACGTTTCTTGAATCTCATTGTTTGCTGGACAACGTCTGCGGCACATACTCTGAAACCCAACGTTCGCTGTACGACGAATTCGGCACATATTCTGGATCCAGACGCAGGTTTGATAACGTCAGCGACACGCCTTCTGAATACCGGAGCAGGTTTGGCCACGGCTACGGCAGGTTTCTTGAATCCCAATGTTTGCTGGACGACGAATTCAGCACATATCCTGAATCCCTATGCAGGTTTGACGACGTCTGCGACGCGTCTTCTGAATCCTGATCCAGGTTTGGCGACGACTGCGGCAGGTTTCTTGAATCCCAATGTTTGCTGGACGACGAATTCAGCACACATTCTGAATCCCTATGCAGGTTTGACGACGTCTGCGACGCGTCTTCTGAATCCTGATGCAGGTTTGGCGACGACTGCAGCAGGATTCTTGATTCCTAGTGTTTGCTGGACGACGAATTCGGCACATATTCTGAACCCCGATGCAAGTTTGACGACGTCTGCGACACGTTTCTTGAATCTCATTGTTTGCTGGACAACGTCTGCGGCACATACTCTGAAACCCAACGTTCGCTGTACGACGAATTCAGCACATATTCTGAATCCAGACGCAGGTTTGATAACGTCAGCGACACGCCTTCTGAATACCGGAGCAGGTTTGGCCACGGCTACGGCAGGTTTCTTGAATCCCAATGTTTGCTGGACGACGAATTCAGCACATATTCTGAATCCCTATGCAGGTTTGACGACGTCTGCGACGCGTCTTCTGAATCCTGATGCAGGTTTGGCGACGACTGCGGCAGGATTCTTGAATCGCAATATTTGCTGGATGACGAATTCGACACATATTCTGAATACCGATGCATGTTTTACGACGTATTCGGCACATATTCTGAACCCCGATGCAAGTTTGACGACGTCTGCGACACGTTTCTTGAATCTCATTGTTTGCTGGACAACGTCTGCGGCACATACTCTGAAACCCAACGTTCGCTGTACGACGAATTCGGCACATATTCTGAATCCAGACGCAGGTTTGATAACGTCAGCGACACGCCTTCTGAATACCGGAGCAGGTTTGGCCACGGCTACGGCAGGTTTCTTGAATCCCAATGTTTGCTGGACGACGAATTCAGCACATATTCTGAATCCCTATGCAGGTTTGACGACGTCTGCGACGCGTCTTCTGAATCCTGATGCAGGTTTGGCGACGACTGCGGCAGGATTCCTGAATCGCAATATTTGCTGGATGACGAATTCGACACATATTCTGAATACCGATGCATGTTTTACGACGAATTCGGCACATATTCTGGATCCAGACGCAGGTTTGATAACGTCAGCGACACGCCTTCTGAATACCGGAGCAGGTTTGGCCACGGCTACGGCAGGTTTCTTGAATCCCAATGTTTGCTGGACGACGAATTCAGCACATATTCTGAATCCCTATGCAGGTTTGACGACGTCTGCGACGCGTCTTCTGAATCCTGATGCAGGTTTGGCGACGACTGCGGCAGGATTCCTGAATCGCAATATTTGCTGGATGACGAATTCGACACATATTCTGAATACCGATGCATGTTTTACGACGAATTCGGCACATATTCTGGATCCAGACGCAGGTTTGATAACGTCAGCGACACGCCTTCTGAATACCGGAGCAGGTTTGGCCACGGCTACGGCAGGTTTCTTGAATCCCAATGTTTGCTGGACGACGAATTCAGCACATATTCTGAATCCCTATGCAGGTTTGACGACGTCTGCGACGCGTCGTCTGAATCCTGATGCAGGTTTGGCGACGACTGCAGCAGGATTCTTGATTCCCAGTGTTTGCTGGACGACGTATTCGGCACATATTCTGAACCCCGATGCAAGTTTGACGACGTCTGCGACACGTTTCTTGAATCTCATTGTTTGCTGGACAACGTCTGCGGCACATACTCTGAAACCCAACGTTCGCTGTACGACGAATTCGGCACATATTCTGGATCCAGACGCAGGTTTGATAACGTCAGCGACACGCCTTCTGAATACCGGAGCAGGTTTGGCCACGGCTACGGCAGGTTTCTTGAATCCCAATGTTTGCTGGACGACGAATTCAGCACATATCCTGAATCCCTATGCAGGTTTGACGACGTCTGCGACGCGTCTTCTGAATCCTGATCCAGGTTTGGCGACGACTGCGGCAGGTTTCTTGAATCCCAATGTTTGCTGGACGACGAATTCAGCACACATTCTGAATCCCTATGCAGGTTTGACGACGTCTGCGACGCGTCTTCTGAATCCTGATGCAGGTTTGGCGACGACTGCAGCAGGATTCTTGATTCCTAGTGTTTGCTGGACGACGAATTCGGCACATATTCTGAACCCCGATGCAAGTTTGACGACGTCTGCGACACGTTTCTTGAATCTCATTGTTTGCTGGACAACGTCTGCGGCACATACTCTGAAACCCAACGTTCGCTGTACGACGAATTCGGCACATATTCTGAATCCAGACGCAGGTTTGATAACGTCAGCGACACGCCTTCTGAATACCGGAGCAGGTTTGGCCACGGCTACGGCAGGTTTCTTGAATCCCAATGTTTGCTGGACGACGAATTCAGCACATATTCTGAATCCCTATGCAGGTTTGACGACGTCTGCGACGCGTCTTCTGAATCCTGATGCAGGTTTGGCGACGACTGCGGCAGGTTTCTTGAATCCCAATGTTTGCTAGACGACGAATTCAGCACACATTCTGAATCCCTATGCAGGTCTGACGACGTCTGCGACGCGTCTTCTGAATCCTGATGCAGGTTTGGCGACGACTGCAGCAGGATTCTTGATTCCCAGTGTTTGCTGGACGACGCATTCGGCACATATTCTGAACCCCGATTCAAGTTTGACGACGTCTGCGACACGTTTCTTGAATCTCATTGTTTGCTGGACAACGTCTGCGGCACATACTCTGAAACCCAACGTTCGCTGTACGACGAATTCGGCACATATTCTGAATCCAGACGCAGGTTTGATAACGTCAGCGACACGCCTTCTGAATACCGGAGCAGGTTTGGCCACGGCTACGGCAGGTTTCTTGAATCCCAATGTTTGCTGGACGACGAATTCAGCACATATTCTGAATCGCTATGCAGGTTTGACGACGTCTGCGACGCGTCTTCTGAATCCTGATGCAGGTTTGGCGACGACTGCGGCAGGATTCTTGAATCGCAATATTTGCTGGATGACGAATTCGACACATATTCTGAATACCGATGCATGTTTTACGACGTATTCGGCACATATTCTGAACCCCGATGCAAGTTTGACGACGTCTGCGACACGTTTCTTGAATCTCATTGTTTGCTGGACAACGTCTGCGGCACATACTCTGAAACCCAACGTTCGCTGTACGACGAATTCGGCACATATTCTGAATCCAGACGCAGGTTTGATAACGTCAGCGACACGCCTTCTGAATACCGGAGCAGGTTTGGCCACGGCTACGGCAGGTTTCTTGAATCCCAATGTTTGCTGGACGACGAATTCAGCACATATCCTGAATCCCTATGCAGGTTTGACGACGTCTGCGACGCGTCTTCTGAATACCGATGCAGGTTTGGCGACGACTGCGGCAGGATTCTTGAATCCCAGTGTTTGCTGGACGACGTCTGCGACACGTATTCTGAATCCCGATGCATGCTTGATAACCTCTGCGACACGTCTTTTTAATACCGATGCAGGTTTGGCGACGACTGCGGCAGGACTCTTGAATCTCAATATTTGCTGGATGACGAATTCGGCACATATTCTGAAACCCAACGTTCGCTGGATGACGAATTCGGCACATATTCTGAAACCCAACGTTCGCTGGACGACGAATTCGGCACATATTCTGAATCCCTATGCAGGTTTGACGACGTCTGCGACGCGTATTCTGAATCCTGATGCAGGTTTGGCGACGACTGCAGCAGGATTCTTGAATCTCATTGTTTGCTGGACAACGTCTGTGGCACATATTCTGAATACCGATGCATCTTTTACGACGTATTCGGCACATATTCTGAACCCCGATGCAAGTTTGACGACGTCTGCGACACGTTTCTCGAATCTCATCGTTTGCTGGACAACGTCTGCGGCACATACTCTGAAACCCAACGTTCGCTGGACGACGAATTCGGCACATATTTGAATCACGACGCATGTTTGATAACGTCTTCGACACGTCTTCTGAATCCCGATGCTGGTTTGGCGACGACTGCAGCAGGGTTCTTGATTCCCAGTGTTTGCTGGACGACGAATTCGGCACATATTTGAATCCCGATGCATGCTTGATAACCTCTGCGACACGTCTTTTGAATACCGATGCAGGTTTGGCGACGACTGCGGCAGGATTCTTGAATCCCAGTGTTTGCTGGACGACGTCTGCGACACGTATTCTGAATCCCGATGCATGCTTGAAAACCTCTGCGACACGTCTTTTTAATACCGATGCAGGTTTGGCGACGACTGCGGCAGGATTCTTGAATCTCAATATTTGCTGGGTGACGAATTCGGCACATATTCTGAAACCCAACGTTCGCTGGACGACGAATTCGGCACATATTCTGATACCCGATGCATGTTTGACGACGTCTGCGACACGTATTCTGAATCCTGATGCAGGTGTGGCGACGACTGCTGCACGTCTCTTAAATCCCAATGTTCGCTGGACGACGTATTCGGCACATATTTGAATCACGACGCATGTTTGATAACGTCTTCGACACGTCTTCTGAATCCCGATGCTGGTTTGGCGACGACAGCGGCAGGATTCTTGAATCCCAATATTTGCTTGATGACGAATTCGGCACATATTCTGAATCCCGATGCATGTTTTACGACGTATTCGGCACATATTCTGAACCCCGATGCATGCTTGACGACGTCCGCGACACGTTTCTCGAATCTCATTGTTTGCTGGACAACGTCTGCGGCACATACTCTGAAACCCAACGTTCGCTGTACGACGAATTCGGCACATATTCTGAATCCAGACGCAGGTTTGATAACGTCAGCGACACGCCTTCTGAATACCGGAGCAGGTTTGGCCACGGCTACGGCAGGTTTCTTGAATCCCAATGTTTGCTGGACGACGAATTCAGCACATATTCTGAATCCCTATGCAGGTTTGACGACGTCTGCGACGCGTCTTCTGAATCCCGATGCTGGTTTGGCGACGACTGCAGCAGGGTTCTTGATTCCCAGTGTTTGCTGGACGACGAATTCGGCACATATTTGAATCCCGATGCATGCTTGATAACCTCTGCGACACGTCTTTTGAATACCGATGCAGGTTTGGCGACGACTGCGGCAGGATTCTTGAATCCCAGTGTTTGCTGGACGACGTCTGCGACACGTATTCTGAATCCCGATGCATGCTTGATAACCTCTGCGACACGTCTTTTTAATACCGATGCAGGTTTGGCGACGACTGCGGCAGGACTCTTGAATCTCAATATTTGCTGGATGACGAATTCGGCACATATTCTGAAACCCAACGTTCACTGGATGACGAATTCGGCACATATTCTGAAACCCAACGTTCGCTGGACGACGAATTCGGCACATATTCTGAATCCCTATGCAGGTTTGACGACGTCTGCGACGCGTATTCTGAATCCTGATGCAGGTTTGGCGACGACTGCAGCAGGATTCTTGAATCTCATTGTTTGCTGGACAACGTCTGTGGCACATATTCTGAATACCGATGCATCTTTTACGACGTATTCGGCACATATTCTGAACCCCGATGCAAGTTTGACGACGTCTGCGACACGTTTCTCGAATCTCATCGTTTGCTGGACAACGTCTGCGGCACATACTCTGAAACCCAACGTTCGCTGGACGACGAATTCGGCACATATTTGAATCACGACGCATGTTTGATAACGTCTTCGACACGTCTTCTGAATCCCGATGCTGGTTTGGCGACGACTGCAGCAGGGTTCTTGATTCCCAGTGTTTGCTGGACGACGAATTCGGCACATATTTGAATCCCGATGCATGCTTGATAACCTCTGCGACACGTCTTTTGAATACCGATGCAGGTTTGGCGACGACTGCGGCAGGATTCTTGAATCCCAGTGTTTGCTGGACGACGTCTGCGACACGTATTCTGAATCCCGATGCATGCTTGAAAACCTCTGCGACACGTCTTTTTAATACCGATGCAGGTTTGGCGACGACTGCGGCAGGATTCTTGAATCTCAATATTTGCTGGGTGACGAATTCGGCACATATTCTGAAACCCAACGTTCGCTGGACGACGAATTCGGCACATATTCTGATACCCGATGCATGTTTGACGACGTCTGCGACACGTATTCTGAATCCTGATGCAGGTGTGGCGACGACTGCTGCACGTCTCTTAAATCCCAATGTTCGCTGGACGACGTATTCGGCACATATTTGAATCACGACGCATGTTTGATAACGTCTTCGACACGTCTTCTGAATCCCGATGCTGGTTTGGCGACGACAGCGGCAGGATTCTTGAATCCCAATATTTGCTTGATGACGAATTCGGCACATATTCTGAATCCCGATGCATGTTTTACGACGTATTCGGCACATATTCTGAACCCCGATGCATGCTTGACGACGTCCGCGACACGTTTCTCGAATCTCATTGTTTGCTGGACAACGTCTGCGGCACATACTCTGAAACCCAACGTTCGCTGTACGACGAATTCGGCACATATTCTGAATCCAGACGCAGGTTTGTTAACGTCAGCGACACGCCTTCTGAATACCGGAGCAGGTTTGGCCACGGCTACGGCAGGTTTCTTGAATCCCAATGTTTGCTGGACGACGAATTCAGCACATATTCTGAATCCCTATGCAGGTTTGACGACGTCTGCGACGCGTCTTCTGAATCCTGATGCAGGTTTGGCGACGACTGCGGCAGGATTCTTGAATCGCAATGTTTGCTGGATGACGAATTCGACACATATTCTGAATACCGATGCATGTTTTACGACGTATTCGGCACATATTCTGAACCCCGATGCATGCTTGACGACGTCTGCCACACGTTTCTCGAATCTCATCGTTTGCTGGACAACGTCTGCGGCACATACTCTGAAACCCAACGTTCGCTGGACGACGAATTCGGCACATATTCTGAATCCAGACGCATGTTTGATAACGTCTGCGACACGCCTTCTGAATACAGGTGCAGGTTTGGCGACGGCTGCGACAGGATTCTTGATTTCCAATGTTCGCTGGACGACGTATTCGGCACATATTTGAATCAAGACGCATGTTTGATAACGTCTTCGACACGTCTTCTGAATCCCGATGCTGGTTTGGCGACGACTGCGGCAGGATTCTTGATTCCCAGTGTTTGCTGGACGACGTATTCGGCACATATTTGAATCACGACGCATGTTTGATAACGTCTTCGACACGTCTTCTGAATCCCGATGCTGGTTTGGCGACGACTGCAGCAGGGTTCTTGATTCCCAATGTTTGCTGGACGACGAATTCGGCACATATATGAATCACGACGCATGTTTGATAACGTCTTCGACACGTCTTCTGAATCCCGATGCTGGTTTGGCGACGACTGCAGCAGGGTTCTTGATTCCCAGTGTTTGCTGGACGACGAATTCGGCACATATTTGAATCCCGATGCATGCTTGATAACCTCTGCGACACGTCTTTTGAATAGCGATGCAGGTTTGGCGACGACTGCGGCAGGATTCTTGAATCCCAGTGTTTGCTGGACGACGTCTGCGACACGTCTTCTGAATCCCGATGCTGGTTTGGCGACGACTGCAGCAGGGTTCTTGATTCCCAGTGTTTGCTGGACGACGAATTCGGCACATATTTGAATCCCGATGCATGCTTGATAACCTCTGCGACACGTCTTTTGAATACCGATGCAGGTTTGGCGACGACTGCGGCAGGATTCTTGATTCCCAGTGTTTGCTGGACGACGTATTCGGCACATATTTGAATCACGACGCATGTTTGATAACGTCTTCGACACGTCTTCTGAATCCCGATGCTGGTTTGGCGACGACTGCAGCAGGGTTCTTGATTCCCAATGTTTGCTGGACGACGAATTCGGCACATATATGAATCACGACGCATGTTTGATAACGTCTTCGACAGGTCTTCTGAATCCCGATGCTGGTTTGGCGACGACTGCAGCAGGGTTCTTGATTCCCAGTGTTTGCTGGACGACGAATTCGGCACATATTTGAATCCCGATGCATGCTTGATAACCTCTGCGACACGTCTTTTTAATACCGATGCAGGTTTGGCGACGACTGCGGCAGGATTCTTGAATCTCAATATTTGCTGGGTGACGAATTCGGCACATATTCTGAAACCCAACGTTCGCTGGACGACGTCTGTGACACGTATTCTGAATCTCGATGCATGTTTGGTAACCTCTGCGACACGTCTTTTGAATACCGATGCAGGTTTGGCGACGACTGCTGCACGTCTCTTAAATCCCAATGTTCGCTGGACGACGTATTCGGCACATATTTGAATCACGACGCATGTTTGATAAGTCTTCGATACGTCTTCTGAATCCCGATGCTGGTTTGGCGACGACTGCGGCAGGATACTTGAATCCCAATGTTTGCTGGACGACGAATTCGGCACATATTCTGAATCCAGACGCAAGTTTGACGACGTCTGCGACACGTTTCTTGAATCTCATTGTTTGCTGGACAACGGCTGTGGCACATACTCTGAAACCCAACGTTCGCTGGATGAAGAATTCGGCACATATTCTGAATCCAGACGCATGTTTGATAACGTCTGCGACACGCCTTCTGAATCCCGATGCATGCTTGATAACCTCTGCCACACGTCTTTTGAATACCGATGCAGGTTTGGCGACGACTGCGGCAGGATTCTTGAATCTCAATATTTGCTGGATTACGAATTCGGCACATATTCTGAAACCCAACGTTCGCTGGACGACGAATTCGGCACATATTTGAATCACAACGCATGTTTGATAACGTCTTCGACACGTCTTCTGAATCCCGATGCTGGTTTGGCGACGACTGCAGCAGGATTCTTGATTCCCAGTGTTTGCTGGTCGACGAATTCGGCACATATTCTGAATCCAGACGCATGTTTGACGACGTCTGCGACGCGTCTTCTGAACCCTGATGCAGGTTTGGCGACGACTGCTGCACGTCTCTTAAATCCCAATGTTCGCTGGACGACGTATTCGGCACATATTTGAATCACAACGCATGTTTGATAACGTCTTCGACACGTCTTCTGAATCCCGATGCTGGTTTGGCGACGACTGCAGCAGGATTCTTGATTCCCAGTGTTTGCTGGTCGACGAATTCGGCACATATTCTGAATCCAGACGCATGTTTGACGACGTCTGCGACGCGTCTTCTGAATCCTGATGCAGGTTTGGCGACGACTGCTGCACGTCTCTTAAATCCCAATGTTCGCTGCACGACGTATTCGGCACATATTTGAATCACGACGCATGTTTGATAACGTCTTCGACACGTATTCTGAATCCTGATACAGGTTTGGCGACGACTGCTGCACGTCTCTTAAATCCCAATGTTTGCTAGACGACGAATTCGGCACATATTCTGAATCCCGATGCAAGTTTGACGACGTCTGCCACACGTTTCTCGAATCTCATCGTTTGCTGGACAACGTCTGCGGCACATACTCTGAAACCCAACGTTCGCTGGACGACGAATTCGGCACATATTCTGAATCCAGACGCATGTTTGATAACGTCTGCGACACGCCTTCTGAATACAGGTGCAGGTTTGGCGACGGCTGCGACAGGATTCTTGATTTCCAATGTTCGCTGGACGACGTATTCGGCACATATTTGAATCACGACGCATGTTTGATAACGTCTTCGACACGTCTTCTGAATCCCGATGCTGGTTTGGCGACGACTGCAGCAGGATTCTTGATTCCCAGTGTTTGCTGGACGACGTATTCGGCACATATTTGAATCACGACGCATGTTTGATAACGTCTTCGACACGTCTTCTGAATCCCGATGCTGGTTTGGCGACGACTGCAGCAGGGTTCTTGATTCCCAATGTTTGCTGGACGACGAATTCGGCACATATATGAATCACGACGCATGTTTGATAACGTCTTCGACACGTCTTCTGAATCCCGATGCAGGTTTGGCGACGACTGCTGCACGTCTCTTAAATCCCAATGTTCGCTGGACGACGTATTCGGCACATATTTGAATCACAACGCATGTTTGATAACGTCTTCGACACGTCTTCTGAATCCCGATGCTGGTTTGGAGACGACTGCAGCAGGATTCTTGATTCCCAGTGTTTGCTGGTCGACGAATTCGGCACATATTCTGAATCCAGACGCATGTTTGACGACGTCTGCGACGCGTCTTCTGAATCCTGATGCAGGTTTGGCGACGACTGCTGCACGTCTCTTAAATCCCAATGTTCGCTGGACGACGTATTCGGCACATATTTGAATCACGACGCATGTTTGATAACGTCTTCGACACGTCTTTTGAATACCGATGCAGGTTTGGCGACGACTGCGGCAGGATTCTTGATTCCCAGTGTTTGCTGGACGACGAGTTCGGCACATAATCTGAATCCCGATGCATGTTTGACGACGAAGTCGGCACATATTCTGAACCCCGGTGCAAGTTTGACGACGTCTGCGACACGTTTCTTGAATCTCATTGTTTGCTGGACAACGTCTGTGGCACATATTCTGAAACACAACGTTCGCTGGATGAAGAATTCGGCACATATTCTGAATCCAGACGCATGTTTGATAACGTCTGCGACACGCCTTCTGAATACCGGTGCAGGTTTGGCGACGGCTGCGGCAGGTTTCTTGAATCCCAATGTTTGCTGGACGACGTATTCGGCACATATTTGAATCACGACGCATGTTTGATAACGTCTTCGACACGTCTTCTGAATCCCGATGCTGGTTTGGCGACGACTGCAGCAGGATTCTTGATTCCCAGTGTTTGCTGGACGACGTATTCGGCACATATTTGAATCACGACGCATGTTTGATAACGTCTTCGACACGTCTTCTGAATCCCGATGCAGGTTTGGCGACGACTGCGGCACTTCTCTTTAATCCCTTCGTTTGATGGACGACTTCTGCTGCACCTACTCTGAATCCCTATGCATGTTTGACGACGTCTGCGACGCGTCTTCTGAATCCTGATGCAGGTTTGGCGACGACTGCTGCACGTCTCTTAAATCCCAATGTTCGCTGGACGACGTATTCGGCACATATTTGAATCACGACGCATGTTTGATAACGTCTTCGACACGTCTTTTGAATACCGATGCAGGTTTGGCGACGACTGCGGCAGGATTCTTGATTCCCAGTGTTTGCTGGACGACGAGTTCGGCACATAATCTGAATCCCGATGCATGTTTGACGACGAAGTCGGCACATATTCTGAACCCCGGTGCAAGTTTGACGACGTCTGCGACACGTTTCTTGAATCTCATTGTTTGATGGACAACGTCTGTGCCACATATTCTGAAACACAACGTTCGCTGGATGAAGAATTCGGCACATATTCTGAATCCAGACGCATGTTTGATAACGTCTGCGACACGCCTTCTGAATACCGGTGCAGGTTTGGCGACGGCTGCGGCAGGTTTCTTGAATCCCAATGTTTGCTGGACGACGTATTCGGCACATATTTGAATCACGACGCATGTTTGATAACGTCTGCGACACGCCTTCTGAATACCGGTGCAGGTTTGGCGACGGCTGCGGCAGGATTCTTGATTCCCAGTGTTTGCTGGACGACGTATTCGGCACATATTTGAATCACGACGCATGTTTTACGACGAATTCGGCACATATTCTGAACCCCGATGCAAGTTTGACGACGTCTGCGGCACTTCTCTTTAATCCCTTCGTTTGATGGACGACTTCTGCTGCACCTACTCTGAATCCCTATGCATGTTTGACGACGTCTGCGACGCGTCTTCTGAATCCTGATGCAGGTTTGGCGACGACTGCTGCACGTCTCTTAAATCCCAATGTTCGCTGGACGACGTATTCGGCACATATTCTGAATCCAGACGCATGTTTGATAACGTCTGCGACACGCCTTCTGAATACCGGTGCAGGTTTGGCGACGGCTGCGGCAGGTTTCTTGAATCCCAATGTTTGCTGGACGACGTATTCGGCACATATTTGAATCACGACGCATGTTTGATAACGTCTTCGACACGTCTTCTGAATCCCGATGCTGGTTTGGCGACGACTGCAGCAGGATTCTTGATTCCCAGTGTTTGCTGGACGACGTATTCGGCACATATTTGAATCACGACGCATGTTTGATAACGTCTTCGACACGTCTTCTGAATCCCGATGCAGGTTTGGCGACGACTGCGGCACTTCTCTTTAATCCCTTCGTTTGATGGACGACTTCTGCTGCACCTACTCTGAATCCCTATGCATGTTTGACGACGTCTGCGACGCGTCTTCTGAATCCTGATGCAGGTTTGGCGACGACTGCTGCACGTCTCTTAAATCCCAATGTTCGCTGGACGACGTATTCGGCACATATTTGAATCACGACGCATGTTTGATAACGTCTTCGACACGTCTTTTGAATACCGATGCAGGTTTGGCGACGACTGCGGCAGGATTCTTGATTCCCAGTGTTTGCTGGACGACGAGTTCGGCACATAATCTGAATCACGATGCATGTTTGACGACGAAGTCGGCACATATTCTGAACCCCGGTGCAAGTTTGACGACGTCTGCGACACGTTTCTTGAATCTCATTGTTTGATGGACAACGTCTGTGGCACATATTCTGAAACACAACGTTCGCTGGATGAAGAATTCGGCACATATTCTGAATCCAGACGCATGTTTGATAACGTCTGCGACACGCCTTCTGAATACCGGTGCAGGTATGGCGACGGCTGCGGCAGGTTTCTTGAATCCCAATGTTTGCTGGACGACGTATTCGGCACATATTTGAATCACGACGCATGTTTGATAACGTCTTCGACACGTCTTCTGAATCCCGATGCAGGTTTGGCGACGACTGCGGCACTTCTCTTTAATCCCTTCGTTTGATGGACGACTTCTGCTGCACCTACTCTGAATCCCTATGCATGTTTGACGACGTCTGCGACGCGTCTTCTGAATCCTGATGCAGGTTTGGCGACGACTGCTGCACGTCTCTTAAATCCCAATGTTCGCTGGACGACGTATTCGGCAGATATTTGAATCACGACGCATGTTTGATAACGTCTTCGACACGTCTTTTGAATACCGATGCAGGTTTGGCGACGACTGCGGCAGGATTCTTGATTCCCAGTGTTTGCTGGACGACGAGTTCGGCACATAATCTGAATCACGATGCATGTTTGACGACGAAGTCGGCACATATTCTGAACCCCGGTGCAAGTTTGACGACGTCTGCGACACGTTTCTTGAATCTCATTGTTTGATGGACAACGTCTGTGGCACATATTCTGAAACACAACGTTCGCTGGATGAAGAATTCGGCACATATTCTGAATCCAGACGCATGTTTGATAACGTCTGCGACACGCCTTCTGAATACCGGTGCAGGTTTGGCGACGGCTGCGGCAGGTTTCTTGAATCCCAATGTTTGCTGGACGACGTATTCGGCACATATTTGAATCACGACGCATGTTTGATAACGTCTTCGACACGTCTTCTGAATCCCGATGCTGGTTTGGCGACGACTGCAGCAGGATTCTTGATTCCCAGTGTTTGCTGGACGACGTATTCGGCACATATTTGAATCACGACGCATGTTTGATAACGTCTTCGACACGTCTTCTGAATCCCGATGCAGGTTTGGCGACGACTGCGGCACTTCTCTTTAATCCCTTCGTTTGATGGACGACTTCTGCTGCACCTACTCTGAATCCCTATGCATGTTTGACGACGTCTGCGACGCGTCTTCTGAATCCTGATGCAGGTTTGGCGACGACTGCTGCACGTCTCTTAAATCCCAATGTTCGCTGGACGACGTATTCGGCACATATTTGAATCACGACGCATGTTTGATAACGTCTTCGACACGTCTTTTGAATACCGATGCAGGTCTGGCGACGACTGCGGCAGGATTCTTGATTCCCAGTGTTTGCTGGACGACGAGTTCGGCACATAATCTGAATCCCGATGCATGTTTGACGACGAAGTCGGCACATATTCTGAACCCCGGTGCAAGTTTGACGACGTCTGCGACACGTTTCTTGAATCTCATTGTTTGCTGGACAACGTCTGTGGCACATATTCTGAAACACAACGTTCGCTGGATGAAGAATTCGGCACATATTCTGAATCCAGACGCATGTTTGATAACGTCTGCGACACGCCTTCTGAATACCGGTGCTGGTTTGGCGACGACTGCAGCAGGATTCTTCATTCCCAGTGTTTGCTGGACGACGTATTCGGCACATATTTGAATCACGACGCATGTTTGATAACGTCTTCGACACGTCTTCTGAATCCCGATGCAGGTTTGGCGACGACTGCGGCACTTCTCTTTAATCCCTTCGTTTGATGGACGACTTCTGCTGCACCTGCTCTGAATCCCTATGCATGTTTGACGACGTCAGCGACGCGTCTTCTGAATCCTGATGCAGGTTTGGCGACGACTGCTGCACGTCTCTTAAATCCCATTGTTCGCTGGACGACGTATTCGGCACATATTTGAATCACGACGCATGTTTGATAACGTCTTCGACACGTCTTCTGAATCCCGATGCTGGTTTGGCGACGACTGCGGCAGGTTTCTTGAATCCTAATATTTGCTTGATGACGAATTCGGCACATATTCTGAATCCCGATGCATGTTTTACGACGTATTCGGCACATATTCTGAACCCCGATGCATGCTTGACGACGTCTGCCACACGTTTCTCGAATCTCATCGTTTGCTGGACAACGTCTGCGGCACATACTCTGAAACCCAACGTTCGCTGGACGACGAATTCGGCACATATTCTGAATCCAGACGCATGTTTGATAACGTCTGCGACACGCCTTCTGAATACAGGTGCAGGTTTGGCGACGGCTGCGGCAGGATTCTTGATTCCCAGTGTTTGCTGGACGACGTATTCGGCACATATTCTGAATACCGATGCATGTTTTACGACGAATTCGGCACATATTCTGAACCCCGATGCAAGTTTGACGACGTCTGCGACACGTTTCTTGAATCTCATTGTTTGCTGGACAACGTCTGTGGCACATATTCTGAAACACAACGTTCGCTGGATGAAGAATTCGGCACATATTCTGAATCCAGACGCATGTTTGATAACGTCTGCGACACGCCTTCTGAATACCGGTGCAGGTTTGGCGACGGCTGCGGCAGGTTTCTTGAATCCCAATGTTTGCTGGACGACGTATTCGGCACATATTTGAATCACGACGCATGTTTGATAACGTCTTCGACACGTCTTCTGAATCCCGATGCTGGTTTGGCGTCGACTGCAGCAGGATTCTTGATTCCCAGTGTTTGCTGGACGACGTATTCGGCACATATTTGAATCACGACGCATGTTTGATAACGTCTTCGACACGTCTTCTGAATCCCGATGCAGGTTTGGCGACGACTGCGGCACTTCTCTTTAATCCCTTCGTTTGATGGACGACTTCTGCTGCACCTACTCTGAATCCCTATGCATGTTTGACGACGTCTGCGACGCGTCTTCTGAATCCTGATGCAGGTTTGGCGACGACTGCTGCACGTCTCTTAAATCCCAATGTTCGCTGGACGACGTATTCGGCACATATTTGAATCACGACGCATGTTTGATAACGCCTTCGACACGTCTTTTGAATACCGATGCAGGTTTGGCGACGACTGCGGCAGGATTCTTGATTCCCAGTGTTTGCTGGACGACGAGTTCGGCACATAATCTGAATCCCGATGCATGTTTGACGACGAAGTCGGCACATATTCTGAACCCCGGTGCAAGTTTGACGACGTCTGCGACACGTTTCTTGAATCTCATTGTTTGCTGGACAACGTCTGCGGCACATACTCTGAAACCCAACGTTCGCTGGACGACGAATTCGGCACATATTCTGAATCCAGACGCATGTTTGATAACGTCTGCGACACGCCTTCTGAATACAGGTGCAGGTTTGGCGACGGCTGCGGCAGGATTCTTGATTCCCAGTGTTTGCTGGACGACGCATTCGGCACATATTCTGAATACCGATGCATGTTTTACGACGAATTCGGCACATATTCTGAACCCCGATGCAAGTTTGACGACGTCTGCGACACGTTTCTTGAATCTCATTGTTTGCTGGACAACGTCTGTGGCACATATTCTGAAACACAACGTTCGCTGGATGAAGAATTCGGCACATATTCTGAATCCAGACGCATGTTTGATAACGTCTGCGACACGCCTTCTGAATACCGGTGCAGGTTTGGCGACGGCTGCGGCAGGTTTCTTGAATCCCAATGTTTGCTGGACGACGTATTCGGCACATATTTGAATCACGACGCATGTTTGATAACGTCTTCTACACGACTTCTGAATCCCGATGCTGGTTTGGCGACGACTGCAGCAGGATTCTTGATTCCCAGTGTTTGCTGGACGACGTATTCGGCACATATTTGAATCACGACGCATGTTTGATAACGTCTTCGACACGTCTTCTGAATCCCGATGCAGGTTGGCGACGACTGCGGCACTTCTCTTAAATCCCAATGTTCGCTGGACGACGTATTCGGCACATATTTGAATCACGACGCATGTTTGATAACGTCTTCGACACGTCTTTTGAATACCGATGCAGGTTTGGCGACGACTGCGGCAGGATTCTTGATTCCCAGTGTTTGCTGGACGACGAGTTCGGCACATAATCTGAATCCCGATGCATGTTTG